>OX465282.1:68648054-68868658 GCA_949987705.1 Thereva unica
TGACCAGGGCTTGATAGCATATCACCTTGACCCGTGGGCTTAGGTGGCTGCTGTAAAAAAGTCTTTTCGTCATATGAAACGCCTTGTTTGCCTTGGTAAGAGCAGCACTTACATTTCTATTGAAATATAAGTATTGGTCCATCCAAAGCCCAAGGTATTTCACTTCCAATTTGTTTTCTAATGCTTGCCCCGCATTGTTCGAAATTTTGAGTGTTTTCCAGTTCTTCCGCACATCGCGAGAAGCTTTGCTTAGAGGAGTCCGGAAAAGGATCGATTCACATTTGCTAAAATTGATCTTCAATTTCCAATCATCACTATACCGTTCGATTGTTTCGAAGTCACGTTGTAAGAGCGTCTGGATCACTCCAATCTTCTGCCCCGTCCTGTACACAATCAGGTTATCCGCATACGCTAGTGCGAAGGGGAGTGAACTTATTAGGTCACTCGTAAAGATATTAAATAAGAGCGGCGAGTTTACTGCGCCCTGTTGCAGACCATTTTTAATGTCAAAGACCCTACTTGATGTGAAGTTGCCACTTTTGACGACGAACTTCTTTTTTGAAATCATATTGTAAATCAAGTATAGCTGAGGTCCAGTCATGCCGAGTCTGACCAATTTGTAGAGAAGACCTTCGATCCACACTGTATCGAATGCCTTCTCAAAATCGATCAGGCATGCTCCTGTACACTGGCCTTTCATGAAGTTCCAGTGTATGTCTGATACCAGTTTGGACGCGGCATGAATGGTGTCATGTCCCGCCCTAAAACCGAACTGGTTATCGGGAATTATCTTTTTGTCCTCAACCCATTTGGCTAATGATTTATTAATGACTGTTTCAAAAACCTTGCTGAACCTTGCAGCAAACTTATTGACCGGAGATTGGCAGGGTTAGTATTATCTTTATCTTTTTTTGGTATTGGATACCGCGCTGCTGTTTTCCAGTGACCTGGGAAATGGGCGTTGTTTAATGCATTATTAAACAAAGTGGTGTATAATGTCTATAGCCACCGGGCGCAGATGTTTCAGAACTATGTTCTGGATACCATCTATTCCAGCCGATTTCTTATTATTCAGACGACGGAATATTAGCAGGAGGTCAATTTTTCCAATGAACGTCGAGTTTACTTGGGCCTCGGGTATATCTTTCGCTGGGCAGTCTTCATTGAATTCGATAATTGCTCAATTCTCAGATTTCCAAGATTCGATTTCATTAGATAATCTCAAGTGGTTCAGCGAGGCCCTATTCTCGAGGTCAGAATTCGTATGAACACAAGTGTTCACCGAATAAATCTCTTGATAGTAGGCCCCCACTAAATCCACCTTCTACTGCTCGTCCTCTATGTCTATGCAATAATTATCACCGACGTGGCTGGTTTCTTCCGGATCTATGTTCACAGACCGCAGAAGTACCTGGTTAGTTGAAGTCCTAGGGATACGTAACTTGTCCAACCGGTTATGTATTTTACTCTTAAAAATTTTATTTATCTGTGGGAACTAGGGCTTTCATCCCAGGAGTCTCGATATCGAAAATTTCGAGAGTCTCGACGATGTTTTCGTATTTTCGAGACTCGAGACTGCTACCTCCAGTCTCGGAAATAACGAGACTTTCGAGACTTAAGCCAAATAATTTTATTCCTGTTACGTGGCAACACTGTAAAATGAAACTTGGGATAATCTGTGAAGATTTTAAGTTTGCAACATAACTTAACGTTGTTCAAAATTCACACGGGTCTTGAATTCTTGATATTATTATAAATTATAAAATTATCATAAATTTATTTGTAAAAGTGCGAAATTAATAACTGCGATGCGTTCATTAGCAAATAAATTGAAAGGTATGTATCTAATTTAATTTTGTTTTTGTTGTTAACTTTGTGGCTTAACGGCGCAGAATTATTTTAATTTACATATTTCTAAGTTCAATATAATTGTCGATGTGCTATTGTGGTGGTTTGGTTTGCCATGCCGTTGTTTTTGTATAGTGATGGGCCTTTTTCAATTTTTTCAGATAACAGCATGACTTATTGCGATGTAATTGCTAAAATGCATGATAAATCCTCGGTTTGGTGCTATTTTTTGCGAGCCAATGATAATGCTTCTGCTAAATGTAAATCATGCCATGAAATATTTAAGACTTTAGGAGGGAATACAAGTGGTCTTCATAAACATCTTAAAAGTATTCATAACATTATATTGTCAAGGGAAGATGTACGACCTGCCTCAACATCTGATTACATTGCTCGCATAACTACAACAGACAAATCCAAAAGGGAAGATGAACCACCCGAAAAAAAATCAAAGATGACAGATTTCTTCCAAAGAGGTGACGGAATTGAAGTTAAAGTTTCAAGAATGGCTTCTCTGGACGGAATACCGTTTCGAACTTTTGTCGAATCTAAAGATTTACGCGAGCTGTTCACAAAATCGCAATATGCGCTACCCTCGTCTGTGGCTACCATATCTAACATGGTTAAAAAACAGGCCGACTACGTAAAATCTCAAATCTTAAACGAAATAAAGAAATTGAAAGCTACTAGAGTTAAATTTAGTTGTACCTTAGACGAGTGGACCTCAACCCAAAATAAGAGGTACCTGAATGTAAATATACATTCACCATTTTTTGATTGTGTTAAATACAAAAACTTAGGTCTTGTTAAGATATCTGGTACTATGCCTGCTGCTATTTGTGTAAATTTATTAAAAGAACGTTTGTGGGAGTTTGATGTTAATTTAGACACTGACGTTATTAGTCTAACAACAGATGGTTGTAGTGTAATGAAAAAAATGGGAAAGGCAGTCGTTGCTTATCACCAAAAATGTTTGGCCCATGGCATCCAATTAGCTATACTAGATGTATTATATCAAAAAAAACAAGATGAAATACAAATTGACCTATCACAGAATATTAACGATGACCACGATGAAGATGAGGATGATGATGAAAAAGATGTAAATGGAAGTTTTGAAATAGTTGAGAGTAACAAGCCCCGAAAACATGAAGAAGTAGTTTATGAACATGTAATCAATAAAGTACGAAAAGTAGCAAAGTTGTTCAGGAAATCACCAACAAAACAAGCTGTACTGAAGAAATACGTAGAGGAAGAGTTCCGGAGAGAACTAAAATTAATAATTGATTGCAAGACGAGATGGTCCAGTTTAGCTGAAATGCTTGAACGTTTTCTTAAAATAAAGATATGCGTTCGAAAAGCTTTGTATGATGTAGGGTCTGGAATAGAGTTCACTGAATCAGAGTATAGTACGCTCGAGGGGATTTCAAATACACTTGGTATCATAAAAGTAACCTTAGAAGCACTGTGTAGGCGAGACGCAACTCTTTTGACAGCGGATACAGCATTAAATTTCTGCCTACAGAAATTAGACTCACAGCAAAGTTCTTTGAGCGTAAGCCTAGCCGATTCGTTGCGTGTTCGTATTAAAGAAAATAGACTGATTGAGGCGAGTATCTTACAATACTTACACAATCCTTCTCAGTTTTTTGAAAAAAAGTTGGATCCAAGAGCCTTTCAAACTTTAAACAACGATGAAATTACACTATCATTAAAAATATTGTACGAAAGATTAAATCAATCTACAACTGAAAAACCAACTGACAGTTATCCAGCAAATACCAGTGATTCAAGTGATATGACGGTTGCGGAGCTCACCACGAGTTTAACGACAAAAGAACAGCTAGAATATGAGCTTAATTTACTAAAACCTCCACAAGACATGGGACAGAATAAATCTTCCATGTCTATCAATGACTTGCAAAAAACGTTACCTACACGTGGAAAAAACTCTCTTTGAAAATGGTGGCGACAGAGGGAAATACTTAAACTATTGCTATAACTATCTAATATCTATCCCCCCTACTAGTGTAGAAGCAGAGAGGGCTTTTTCTAACGCAGGTTACTTTTGTAATATAATCAGATCCTCTCTGCCTGAAAGTACATTAAATGCTCTTTGGTTTTTACGTGCCCACTATAAAAATGGAAAAAAATTCTCACAAATAATGGTTAATTTTACTTGTATTTGAATTTGTAACAGTATGATTAATAAAGTACTTTATTGAAATATCTCGTATTGACTCTGCCTAAATGCCTAGCCTATGAGTATCAAACCTAATTTTGAAATAGTCTCGAAAGTCTCGTTTTTCCCGGGAATTTCGAGACCGGACCGAGTCTTGATTTTTTTTCCCGGGACACGCAAATATAACGAGACTGAAAGCCCTAGTGGGAACATGCTCGCGCTATTAGTTTTAATAGCCCGAATCTTTCTGTTCCAGTACGATAGTTGTTGCCTTAAAAGTTGTTGGAGATTTTTCATAACCGATTTAAGAGTTACAATCTCCGGACTTCGTCTATCTCGAAACGGTAGGGCTTTTAGTCTCGTTAGTATTCGGCTTTTATGTTTTAGTAGTGCGTCGATTGTAACGTTTCTGTAACAGTCTGTACTGTTTTTTTTTTCTTTGTCCTTGGTATGGTTTTGTCCATCGTCTGTGAGCCTTAAACCTCAATTATACTGAACGCAATAAAAGGAACGGACCGGAGTTTCAAAAATTACTAAACTAAAAATTTTAAGCATAAGTCCAAAATTTGGCAAACCCGAAACTTGCCGAAAAATTAGGAAATACAAATGATATTTGCATACGTTCGATTCCATCAGTATAACCAGCAAAATTCCACTCCGCTTCGTTGCTTTCCGTTGCGTCCAGTATAATTGAGGCTTTACACTCCACAAAATATTAAAATTCGTTAGTTGAAGATATCTGGCTACTAAGCAATACTGCTTTAATTCAATTCAAAAGCAATACTGCTTTAATTCGTCTAAGTTTATTTAGGTGTGTGTATCCGAGCGTGGTTAATTATTAGTTTCCATGCAGGGTTTATCCTGCGTTAACTCAGAGGAAGCGCCATTGAAAATGGGGGTTGGGTAAAGTTTCGTTAAATCCAAAAAAAACTCGACGAAGCTTAAACCTGGTTTTGCATATGGGTTTGTTTAAGTGCGTTTACTGCACATGTGTCAACGGAGACACGATGTTATATTATTTATCTGTTACATCAATCACGAACGGTCATCGAGTTAACTTGAGGGGAAAAGCTTTCTGTAAAGTCAAAGAATACTCAACTCCAGTTTATGCAAACACAGTATATGTATGTCAAGTTACCCTACAAAATCTATTTTTTTGCAGTCCCGGAAATCCCGCGAATCCGCGGGATTTTTGACCTCAATCCCGCAGGCTTGCGGGATTGAGATTTTGATGCGGGATTGGATTCCCTATTCGTAATAGATTCCCAAAACAACCATTTAATAGAAAATGAAGTAAGAAAAATATGCCCTACACAATATTAATATCCTGAAATTGAAAGAAAAAATGGGATCAGGAATTAATTAACAGAAATAATATTCTTAAAATTACCTACTAACTAGAAACAAATGAAGAACCAATTCAAAACAAAAACAGAAGGGTTAAATCAATGCTATTATACATATTCCAAGAGGCACTAAGAAAATAATTTATATCACCATCAGCAGACCAATTACGTCATAAAGGTTAGATGCAATGACGATGACAAAAAAACGAAAAAAGATGCACAAAAAATTCTGAACTAAAAAATTTATTGACCATATACAATTCTATATTGCATAATAATATTTGGAAAAACAGAGAATATCATCTCATCAGCAAGATTATTTAACGAAACTACAACAAATTTTGCATTTTGATCGCGAAAAGTTTGATCGAAGAAATACTTGTAGACATAAAGGACATAAAAATATTCACACAAAACGATTATTTTCCAACCACGAATATAATTTTTCACTTCAGTACGCACTATACATAAATTCAATTATATGATAGCAAAAAATATCCATTATAAATTTATAACAATTCAATGAACAGTAGGCCAATCAGGAAAATGGCAATGATTGATTGTTCCAAGAATATGGTATCGTTTACACATGTCAACACCCCCGATCCAACATTTTGGTAAACTTGTTATGAGAGCGAAAAGGAAAGAGCAAGAACTAAGGTGACGTAATTTTCAACGTATTTTCATTTTTCAAGGTCCCGATAGCATTTTAAGCATAAAAGAAAAGAAGTATGTACATGTGTGTTTTACAGCGGGAAATATCAGACGTGCTTCCCACCGAAGCACACAAGAATCGCTTTTATCCCACTGCCAAAGGAACCCAGGGGGAAATGAAGCGATTCACAATCTGAATCGGTTCCTTTGAAGCAGAGAAGCGCTTCTCTTAGCCTTACCGTACATTTCTTTTTTTAACATTGCATGTCCTAGCGCGGAGGCGATTCTATTAAGCTTATTTGTAACGATTCGAAATAGTCCAGTAAATAGGTACTTTTTCTTTGCAAAAAATACCGCACGCGATTTTTTTTACCAAATGTTTTTACATATTTTTATGAGCTTAAATTCAAAATGGCGTCATCCCCACCCTTATGCTTCACTTACAATGAAGGGAAACGCGTTTAATTCTATATCTCAGAAACTATGCGTTTTACGACAAAAATGTATATAATATTTTTTGTAGATAAATAAGTGATTTAACTTTTTTGTTCAGAATTTTTTTTGTAAAGTTAATATCTTCGGAGTTATAGTGCTTCAAACTTTATATATCACTTTCTTTGCGCTATATTTCGTTAACGGTTAGCCCGCCATAAAAAAGTCCTTCCTAAGACTTATAGAACAATTATCTATAATTTTTGCTTTTGTCATTTTTACATAGGGCTTATATTTCACGAGTTATAGTGCTTTAAATGTCGCAAAACGTAAATTCATAAAAAAAAAATTCCTAATATCTTTTTCTTTCCCCGTTTCATTTCAAAACTGATTATATCGTGTGTTGAGCTCATCTTTGCCCACATTTGCTGCCTTTACTTTTTTCTATAAAGTTCATATTTATGGATTTATTACACCTCAAAAGTTAATTGTAACGACAGCAATACAATTATCTTCTAGGTTTGATTCCGTGGTCTTTGTCAGAGAAGACATACTATAGATCTCCTTGTTTTATGAACGTCCTTGGCAGGGTCTTCTAACAATATTTTCCTTCTAAAACCGGGAAGGGTCATATTCCGCAGTGCTTAAAATTTCCAAATATTGTTGCAAACAATATTCTCTTTCTTTACGCTTTCAGTGGTTGTGACACAACGTCTTCAATATACGGCATGGGGAAAGAAAAAGTTTTATCCATTTTTCAAAAAAATCCACAACTCATAAATTCAGTAGAATTGTTTAAAGAAAAAGAAAAAATAGATCCACATATGGTTGCTGAAGCTGGAGAGCGTTTCTTTATTGAGCTGTATGGAGGTAGCTCGTCAGAAACCAATATTAATTCACTTAGATTCAAATGTTTTGGAAAATCGGCTACAAAAACCAAAGTGAACTTATCAGCTCTGCTTATAACTAAAGATGCTGCTCGACTTCACTCATTTCGAGTATATCATCAAGTGCAAACTTGGCTTAATAGTTATCAAGACCCAGAGGAATGGGGCTGGAAGCGAACAAGATTTGGCTTACAACCAGTCCCAATGACAATTGCTCCGGCACCAGAAAATTTATTAAAATTAATATCCTGCAAATGTAGGAAAAATTGTGGCGGTTCCTGTGGATGCAGTGGATGAAGTGGAGGAAATTGCAAAAATGTGACGAACCTCCTTGAAGACAATGAAATAAGTAAATGAGAACATTTGCGAGTTTTCAAGTCTCCCAGATATATCATTCGACGAAGAAAACGTCGTCATTAGATGGCAGCTTCATTGGTCTATCCGATTGTCAACCGACATCGATATGAGACTAAATAACATGTTATAGCATCATTGTTTCGTTTTCTTGTGAATTAGGCCTACTGGGGCAACCACAATAAAAAACGCGCCAAAAACTCGACCTCCACCCTGGTGTGGAAAAGGGTTTGTACCTACGCCAACGAAATTTCTTTATTATTTGTATGAACATTAATGTGTATCTATATGAAACATTTGGCGCTGAATTGCGGCTTAAGTATAAATGCTAGAAAAAAATGTTTAAAGTAAAATTTCTACGGAATTTTTTAACAAACAAATTTGTTAGTATAACTTGTCATCGTAAATAAATAGTTGACTAGATATTTGCAAAAAACCATTTTTAATAAACTTTTGAGGTGTAATAAATCCATAAATATGAACTTTATAGAAAAAAGTAAAGGCAGCAAATGTGGGCAATGATGAGCTCAACACACGATATAATCAGTTTTGAAATGAAACGGGGAAAGAAAAAGATATTAGGAATTTTTTTTTATGAATTTACGTTTTGCGACATTTAAAGCACTATAACTCGTGAAATATAAGCCCTATGTAAAAATGACAAAAGCAAAAATTATAGATAATTGTGTGTTCTATAAGTCTTAGGAAGGACTTTTTTTATGGCGGGCTAACCGTTAACGAAATATAGTGCAAAGAAAGTGATATATAAAGTTTGAAGCACTATAACACCGAAGATATTAACTTTACAAAAAAAAATTCTGAGCAAAAAAGTTAAATCACTTATTTATCTACAAAAAATATTATATACATTTTTGTCGTAAAACGCATAGTTTCTGAGATATAGAATTAAACGCGTTTCCCTTCATTGTAAGTGAAGCATAAGGGTGGGGATGACGCCATTTTGAATTTAAGCTCATAAAAATATGTAAAAACATTTGGTAAAAAAAAATCGCGTGCGGTATTTTTTGCATTACGAAGGCCTTTTTTTCGACCTATTTACTGGACTAAAAGTGATTAATAATAATGCAGAAGGAAGCACAATTGGTTCGGTTCCCTTTTGCCAGTTGGGAAAAAGCTCTTTTTAGAGTTGACTTCCTACTGCTATAGCTAAAAGTCTTATAATATTTTTATTTTATGTATCCAAATTGTTTATTTTTCCATTTGAGAAAAAATAGAGCATTTACCAGTTTTATGACACTAGTCTTCTTCTTCTTCTTTGATCCGTTAGCTGGCGGTCCGAGCGGGACGTTCCCGCAACGGATACGCTGCTGTCGGTGCCGCTTTGAAAAATGCGGTGTCTTGCCTAGTTTCTTCGGTCTTCGGAGTGACCGATTCTGGTCAACTCGGCAGGTCGACCACCCTCCTCCTTTCACACCCTGGGCTTGGGACCAGGCGACGGCGGAGTTTTATGACACTAGTACATTATCGTATACGGAAAGTATTAAAAAGTACGAATTTTTTCAATGCCCAGTTCATTGATAAAATGACTCTAAAAAATAATGATTTTCTCTCTGGGACAACATGTGCTTATGAAAAGATTCCTTTGGCAGTGGTATAAAAGCGATTCTTTTGTGCTCCGGTTGGCAGCATGTCTAATATTTCCCGCTGGGAATGTTGTCCGCTATTGGCTAACATTTTGTGTCATTCAAGTTTTTGTCGTGTTGCTGATGTAGTGAAATGCATACGTAATTCTAGTTTTGTTAAAAGAGGATGCCAGAAAATCTATGGGCTTTGGTACCACCTCCAATAGCTATATGTAGTATGTCGTTGGATAGGTACTTAGTTTTTGGAGAAAGACGTAGGTGAAGTTGGCATTTAAAAAAAAACCCAAAAGCTGGACTTTGATGACCTATAACTCTTAAAGTTGGGACCCATTAATTTTACCACTCTAGATAGGTGGAGGCGTTCATTGGAAATGGGTTATAGGGTTACAAAAATACAGGGTGATATGTAAAACTCTATCATTGTACAGTTCTGATCGTATTTCTCAAAACGGACAAAGATTAGTAACATAATAACTTATATTCAGCTCAAATACCCATCCAACGACATATTCCTAGCTATTGGAGGTGGCTACTAATATTTGCATTCTCCTTTATTAATTAGCTGTATCAGGGTGCGCCTCGCTGCACCCATCAATGTGGTGGATGGTGGTCGTTCAGCCCTTCCCGCAGCATTAGGATCAGGACAAACATAACCGTACCGCGTCCACACCGCATCCGCACCGTGTCGCGCAAAAATTAAACTCAAGAATTTGACGCGGTGCGGACACGGCGGACTGACTGGTAAAATTGTATATATTTACTTTCTCAACGTGTATTGTCCGACACAAGGCCGTCGTGCGCGTGTGTGCCGGCCTTTATCCATTGTTAAATATTTACGTTAGGCATTTTCGAAATTAACTACCCAATAAACCACAGTCGGATATCTTTTATGAATGGCAAATTACAAAAAACAATTAAAATTGTGCTATTGTGCCGATCGTCACATATTTACATATGTATTTGATTGATTTGACGGAATGCATAATTCAGCATTTATGTGAGAATTGAATGTATAATTGTTTTTTACGGGTGAGGGTATTAGCCTCACGCCAACCTTACTTGGAAGGGACTAGCCCGATCATATTACCCTTCCCCTCTCTCATAGAATAGTTACCAGTGGTCACCGCTAGGAGGTTATGATCGCACTTCCATCAGTCCGAAATAGTTGCGGCACGTGCATGTTATGCTACATGTTATTCCCCCTACTCCGCTAATGGCTGACTACCATATATGTATATTAGCCCAGTGAGTAAACCGGAACAACTGGAGAAGTAAGTAAACAAACAACCAAAACAAAATTTTTATCAACAAATAAATAGCACACGCCGCAATACATTAACTCACACAACCATAAATAAAAATATAGTTTAGTAAACGATTTTACCATTTCTCATTTCAGATGCTTTGGTATCAAAACTCATTTCTTTTGGATCCAACTGATAGACGATCTATGCACTCGAAGGATGACAGATATAGCCTCATTATCAGAAATTTTCAACATTCAGATTTTGGAAATTATAGCTGTGTGGCAGATAATGCTCTGGGAAGAACGAAAAAATACATTGAAGTCTCCGGCAGGCCGGGCCCAGCAGAATTTATATCTCCAGCGATGAGTGGAGCATTGGATCATTATAATTTGACATGGACAATAGAATCTATTCCTTCACTAGAGGAAATAAAACTACTTTACAGGAGATTGTTGGTAAAAAATGTTTATATTTTTCATTATTTTTTAAACACAATGGCGTGGTTAAGGAAATGTTATTTCTCATAGTATAATCGTATGGGACTTAAATGATCTCTCAGAAGTAAAGGTAGCTTTAGTTCAGTCTAAACAAAATCTTCGCCTACTTTTTCTAAAATAATATTACGGAAGACATCGACTACATAACTAAATCATTGGATTTTTATTTTTTATATAATTTAAAGTATAAAAAAATGTATTACTTTGTCCAAAAGGTTATAATATCTTCTAAAGACTACAAAGAACATGGCACAACAACCTAAAACCGATTTTTATGCAAGACTACAGATAACCCAAATAAGACCCTCATTGTAGTTCGGCCGTTCCCTCTTCTTCTACACAACTGTAAACATTTGCTATGTCTCCACGATGATTTATTAAAACCAATTTTTTAGAAGAAAGGGGCAAAACCGCACAAGGGAGGTATTGTAACTAGCACAACGTCTCTGCGCATGTTAAAAATGAGGTCGCTTATTTGCGGGTGAACATTATGTACATATTTTGATTTTACTTTAAAATCAATCCTCAAAACTAGAAATGGGTAAAGCCTGAACCAAATATGACGTGCCGCACGATCGTACGTACCCCAATGTACGAACTAGAATGTTCATAATGGTACGTATGGTTGCGTTCGTGATGGTACGTATGGTTACGGTAGGGCACGTCATATTTGGTTCAAGCTTTTAATTCAGATCTGTCACTTCAAGGATCCACATCTTTAAAATGAATCAATTAATCGGTTTGTGGTTCTGACCCGATTTTCGACCCCACCGCTCCCCTTGGTGAGTTTTCGTGAGAATTGGCGCGACCCCTCCTCCGTTTTTACACTAAAAATACCTAGGTATATATGAGCGTAACCACAACATTTAATTATAGATAACTAATAATTCGAACTCCTACTTGCCCCTCTTCTATTCCACTCGTTTTTTTTCTTTGTGGACGCACCACTACCAAAACAAGAGCATACTCAACAAGAATTTCATTACGCTAAAATTCGATGAGGGGTCTGTCGAAAAAGCTTGAAGGGATTACTGAAAAGACTAAATTATAAGTGAAAACAGGTGAGTTCAAATATTAAACTATTTATTATAAGGGCACGCTACAAGGTGGTTCATGACGAACTGAACTCTAAAAATCAGAAAATTTTTCTCTTCAAAACCATCCTGGAATCACCGCTGAAAATATTAGCCATGTAGTGTAGTGCAACAGAGGATTTATTGAACGTCTGATGACCTATACACTTGAGAATTAGGGGATGAGTATTTTAAATCTTTTAAACGGCGATATCTCGTGAACAGCGACTCGTACGGGAAAATGTATAATATCATTTTATGTAGATAATCGCATGATCTACAAACTTTGTAAACAATATTTTAGGATAGGACTTTCCGTTTAAGAGATATTAGCCAAAACCGAAATTTTCTGTTTTTAGGGGGTTGTTTTTAGGGGTAGCATACAACCGATTTTCCGAAACTTTTTTTTAACATATTCTACTCACGAAAAACTATATTTTGTGAGTTAACATTTAGTCTGACTCTGTCGACTGAACTATAATGAAATAACAAAAATAGCGTTTTGTTAAATGAATATTTACAGCGTTCTGGCGGTACTTTGGTGACGGGGAAATGTTCTGGCAATAATTTTTATAAATAGAGAATACCATCAAAAATAATCTCCTGAAAATTCGTGACTAATACTATACCAAAATTGAACTTTATTTCCTACCCCCTTTGTAATTTTAGGGTACTACCAGCGAGCAATAAGAAGAGTGATTAGGTAGAGCTCAAGGACAAGTAAAAGAGATATGTTTAACTCTAAGAAGAAATAAGCAATAACATAAATGAAAAATTAAAAAAAAATATTAACAAACACGCGATGCAGATATCTTCTATGCAAAAAGCACAAGAGTATGAACGAAACAGAAATTTTCCTTGATTCTCCTTCCTATTGCAATGTTTATATTCAAATGGAGGCAACGTGGGAACAGAGCACGTGTCGGTATAGAATTTGAGTATGTATGCGGTTAAATTTCGTGTTGGTACAGCACTCGCGTTACTTGATTACACTTGTATTGTCCATTATTGTTCATTCGCACTTCCCCTTCATTTTTTATCTTTCTTTCACACACATTGCGTATAATGTGAAAGTAATGCTACCTCCTTTTATCATAGATATTACATCTGTGATATTTTGACTTTTTCACTCGCATTGAAATTTTTATCAGCTGATCTCAAGGACAATGAAACATTTTTAAAAATTTGTTCTAGCTCATCACTCTTATTATTATTGCTCGCTGGTACTACATTCCGGCCACTGGGGTTGCCAGAACTAGCTTTTATTGTTCAGCAGGTGTATAAGATTCAGTGTGGAAATTTTCATGACTAATGAAATGACAACCCAAAATACGTCGCTGGCTCTTCCTCTATAAAGAATGCTGTGCATAAGTGTTACCAAAATGCTTCCCTGGTTTTAATTAATTGCGCTTCCTTCTCTTCTCTATTCAAAGGTTTGTGGTATGAGACTGTTCAGGCGCGGATCTAGGATTTTTTTCCGGGGGTGGGGGGGTCACAGGATAGAAAAAATGGGATTTGGGTTTGACCCCTTCGGTCCACACGATTAACTTCCCAGTATGATGAACGTAGATGGTATAAACTGTATTCTTACGTTTAGCACTAATGGAAAATTGGCTAGTATTAGAACTGATGACAAAGCACTCCCGAGAGAAGCTAGTTCAAGTAACTATAATAGTGGTAAATCCACAAGATTTTTCTAGAGAATTTGTTTTTCCTGAACTTTAGCAAACAAACTTTTCCTCCGAATTTCGTCCGTTGCACTAAAACGGGGGTTCAAACTCGTACTCAAGCACCGTTAACAAACTGGGAAGCGAACGACTTCAATTGGAAATTCCAAGATTTTCCAGAGATATTAGCAAAACTGTAACTGAAAACTACTTGTCAGACTTGACCAAAAAGAACAAATTTTGCCGTAACTACTGGAATTCCTGTGATGAACCACAATTTCCTCAAACGGTATCACGCGTATAAAACAATTCCCCGTCAAAAAGTGCAAATAAGTGAAGTGAAATTCGTGATTTTGTAAAAGGTATCGAAATTTTTGCACGATTTTTAAAAGTTGTCGGATTTTGAAAAGTGATGTTTTGTTCGAAGGCTATCGCTATGAAAAACCCAAAAAGGTCACTTCGTTTAGAATGGGTTTCATTCCATCGAGTTTATTAGATATTAGCGAAACTTGTCAATTTAAGGTCTTTTTGACAATTAGCCGAAGTTTTTCTATTTAAACAAAAAAGACCCGACCGAATAATATGAAATTTTTTTCAGAGCATTTCTTCGTTAATATTCTTTTTTCGGCACCTCAATGACGTCGATATAGTTTTTGGTTTGGCGCGGTTTCGTGCAGGTACAAAATTCACGAACGTCGTTTAAACAAAAAACGGTTCGACCGAATCTCATGAAAATCTTTTCAGACCATATTTTGGTTTATACTCTTCGAACAGCACGTCAACTAAGTCGATATCTTTTATAGTTCGCGCGATATCGTTCAGGTACAACAATCACGTATGTCATTATTTAAACTAAAAAACCACTCGACCGAATATTATAAAAATCTTTTCAGATAATATTGTCGCTAATACGCTTCGAATGGCACCTCAAGTAAGTCAATATCTTTCGTGGTTCGGGCGATATCGTGCAGGTACAAAAATCACTTACGCCGCTTAAACGAACACACGGCTCGACCGAATTTTATGAAAATCTTTTCAGACCATATTTCGGTTAATACACTTCAAACGACACCTCAACGAATTCGATATCTTTCGAAAAAATGACCACATACGTACGCGCACACACACATACTTCCTCCCAATTTTTTGCTTAAAATGTTCCTGGGACCTGGAAAGATGAAAATCCTCGAAAATTTCGATTTCATTTTTCGGACCGATTACAATAACTTCCTATACTGGGAAGTTAATAACAAAAATAACCAAATAAACAACACTAGCCGAATTTTTTCAATGAATAAATAACAAATTCAGAATAACCTTAGATGATAGTATTATAAAGTATAGCTACAATTCAAATATAGAAAAAATAATAAAAAAGTCAGTCTTGTGTAAGAAAACTATCAATTTTGTTGATTCAGTCATTTTTTGATTCCAATTTTTTCAGAGTGCAAAAAAGTAAGTTAATTTCAGTCGTTTGGTTAGTTTCAGGTTTTTATGTTTGCAAAAACTAGGTTTTGTTCGTTTGATTTTTTTTTGTTTTTCGGTTTGCAAAATATTGTTTCAGCTCTATTTTTTGAAATGCGGGCTGTTTTGGGGGGGGTCATGACCCCGGTGACCCTCCCTTGAATCCGCGCCTTCTGTTAGATATAGCTGTTCTACTTGTCAGATTATAACCTGAAGGTAATATCAAAAATTACTCAGAAAGATACGACACTGTAATCCTTTCTGTGCGAAGAAAAAGGAAAGTAAAAATCTATGATCTTCTGTCTATTCATATACGCGCTCCGGAATGGCGAGAGGGCGGAGCAACGGCAAACTACACAAACACATGCAGAGCAGGAAGTACACGAAAATGATACATCTGTTGAAAATCTACATACATATATTCGTACATCTATACTCTGACTCATCATTCTAGCGTGAGAGAGATCAGTTGCGACGATTAAGCCGGACAGTGCGCTAGTACCGAAAACACCGCTTTAAAGATTTAATAAAGTTTTGTTATATAAAACGTGTCTTTTCTTTCGATTACGTAGTTATCCTTTCTTTTTTATCCCGCTGAGTTTATTTTTGACATTGAAAACGAAACCCGGGATTTATAAAGTAACCAATGTCAAAAATAAACTCAGCGGGATAAAAAAGAAAGGATAACTACGTAATCGAAAGAAAAGACACGTTTTATATAACAAAACTTTATTAAATCTTTAAAGCGGTGTTTTCGGTACTAGCGCACTGTCCGGCTTAATCGTCGCAACTGATCTCTCTCACGCTAGAATGATGAGTCAGAGTATAGATGTACGAAAAATGTATGTAGTTGCTCTGAAGTGAGCGTAGATCGTCCAACTGTGACCCGTAGTATCTCCTTAACACTTTTAACTAGGCGCTCCCAAAAGCCACCCCACCAGGGGGCACGCTCAGCTATGAAACTCCATTCTATCCCATGGTTACTAATGAAACCTTGTAATTGATCTGAGTATACTATATCTCCAAGTTGTTTGAGATCTTTAGATGCTCTTTTGAAGGTCATAGCATTATCTGAGATGAATCTTTTAGGAGTTCCTCTGCGCGATATAAAGCGCCTTATTGCCAGAATACAGGAATCGTTGTTCAAGCTAGGAACCAGTTCAAGATGAATGGCACGAACGGTAGCGCACGTAAATAATAAAATATACACCTTAGATGTAGCGATATCTCCGTCTGAAAGCTTCACATAAAGAGGGCCAGCAAAGTCTATGCCCGTTGTTTCAAACGGCCGTGAAGCATTTAATCTACTTCTAGGTAGAGGTGCAAAAGGCTGAACAGCAGGCTTTCCCTTAAGGCGTTTACAAACGCCGCATTTCGCTAACGTTGATTTCACCAGCTGACGAGCTCTTAGAATCCAAAATTTCTCTCTAATGCGTACTAATGTAGTGTTGACTCCTCCGTGGAGTACTCGCTCGTGAGCGTCTAAAACAATAAGTTTTGAAAAATAACAATTTTTTGGTATAATTACTGGAAATTCTGCATCATATTCCATACTCGCTTCTTGTAGCCGAGTTTTAACTCGCAGCAAACCATTTTCATCCAAAACAGGATCTAAGGAATAAATACTAGACGAAGATATTGACTTCCCACCTTGTAACGCTTTTATTTCTGCACTGTAAAACTGTCGTTGTACGAGCTGAATCCAAACTAACTCGGCCTTCTGAAGTTCGTTAGCTAATATATGAAGACTGGTATGTGAATCCTTTCGATGAAAAATGAAACGCAGCACGTATGCTGTTACTCGGAGAAGCCTTCGATAATTACTAAATTTTGTAATATCAACAGGTAGAACTTCTGTCTGGTTAACTTCTGGCCTGTATCCTTCATCTGCAGCCATAAGGCAGGTTAGAGGCGACGTATTGTTAAGTTTGCAATTAGTTTGCGGCGAAGGCCAATCCTCAATCTTATTTGACAACCAGAGTGGTCCATGGAGCCACACTGATGCATGAACCAGTTTAACTGCACTTATCCCACGTGTCAGCAGGTCGGCAGGATTTTGATCTCCAGGGCAATGTTTCCAAGTAGCATTCTCAGTTAAATTCCTGATTTCAGTCACACGATGCACAATGTAAGGTTTCCATCTTCTTATATCTCCGTTTATCCAGTGGAGCGCGATGTTTGAGTCTGACCACAAGAATGCACAATCCCAGGTTACGTCAAGATTTTTCTGCAGGAAACTCAAGAGGCGCGATGCTATCAAGGCAGCGGTCAATTCCAGCTTTGGTAAAGTGAGTTCGGAATCACCGGACGATTTAATGGGTGCAACTCTATTCCTCGAAGTAAGATACCTTACGCTAATGTCACCATCTTCGTTTAAGCTTCTGATATAGGCGACTACTCCGTAGGCACTGAGACTAGCATCAGCAAATATGTGGAGTTGTACGTTGGTACGGTTAGAACTAGTGAAGACACATCTGGGTAATACCATATTATTTAATACTTGCATATCCGCGATACAGGAATTCCAAGTTGTTAAGAGTTGGGGAGGCAGAGGCTCATTCCATTCAAGTTTAGATTTCCAAGTTTCCTGAAACAGTATCTTCAATCTTACCACGAAGGGTCCAAGTATACCTAGGGATCGTATATACGAGCAACAAACTGGAGTATAATTCTCTTCGTAACGTTTTCCGTTGGCACCGATTGCATTACTTGCCGCAAATCAACAGTAATTTCATCAGTTGAATAAAACCATATTATACCCAAGACCTTTTGCAAATTGTTTGTAATGAGATGCTGTTGGATTCTGGAGCGTAGCTCCTCGCTATTTGAATTCCATTTCCTTAAAGTCATGGAGGCTCGTTTTAATATATCGCAAGCATCAGTGTAGATTTCGAAAGCTGTCCGGTCATTGTCTACACTCAAAATTAAGTCATCCATATAGAAAGATCTTTGCAAAATTCGACACGTATTTGGATATGAAAGAGACTCATTCTCTAAATGTTTCTTTAGTGTAGATGTTAAAAGAAAAGGACTACAAGTAACTCCAAAAGGTACACGAGTCATTCGAATTCATCGTAACTAGGGAGCTCACTTAAATTATCTACTGGAACCAAAGGAACCGAAGAGCATCGCGATCCTGTTCTGCTAGCGAAATTTGCAGGAATGCCTTCTCGATGTCGGCCACTAAACCAATCCTACCAATGCGAAAATTCAATAGCACAGACAGAATATCGGGTAGAAGGTTTGGTCCTGCAAATAAATTATCATTCAGAGATAAACTGTCTTGTGCTCGCGCTGACGCATCAAAAACGATCCTTGTTTTAGTAGTTACGCTTTCTTCTTTATAGACGGGTCGATGAGGCATATAAAAAGTTCGCGAAGGAGTTTTTAGATCCGAATTTGCCCTTTCCGCAAACCCAGAATTTATTAATTCCCACATAGCGGAGTCATATTCCTGTAGCTTTCCAGTATTACGTTTTAATTTCCTCACTAAAACATCAAGTCGTATAAGTGCATTCTTCCGATTATCACTTAATTCTATTTTGTCGTTTCTCCACAAAAGAGCTGCTTCATACCTTTGTCCTGTTTTTTTAATGTACTTATTTATGTCAACATTATTAGATTCTACGGCACTTGGATTATCTATGCCGATAGTCTCAAGGTCCCAGAACTGTTTAATCTGATTATCGGTACATAGACTTACTTGTAATGCCATTGTTGTTGTGATCTGGCGTACTCCCTCATCGTGTTGTTCGTCAGCAGCTGGCCCTTGTATGGTCCAGCCGAGAATTGTTTTTATTGCTGTTAAACGCGGTGATAATCTTTTAATGTGGTTATGATGTACGAAACTCCAATAGTAGTCTGCGCCAATGAGTAGGGAAATTCCACCTTCAGGATCACCATTTTCTCTTGAATCTGCAAGGATAAAATTAGAAAAATCGTCACAGGTTAAATTAGGTACCGGCAAGGTGTCCAAACAGATGTCTGGCGTTTCTACTGCCACGATTGTCGCGTATTCGTTGTAATGTTGACTTTTAACCAAAACTCTTACTCGATTGCAGACTTGTTGCGGAGGTGCTTCTGTGCTTCCAAATGGCAAAATGCTTATGACGACCGTGTCTACAATTTCTAAATTTAGCTTCCTTGAAACTGCTTCCCTAATATAGGATCGTTGACTGCATCCGTCAAAAACAACTCTTGCGAAATACACCGATTCTGTTGTCTTTTCTGATGAGAGAAATGCACACGCAGTTTGCAGGTACACTTCAGATGACTGTTGGGAGGAAGAACACAAATTTGTTGTTTGTTTTACGACGGCTGCATTATTTTGATCGCATTTTTGTAAACGTTGGTCTGATAATTTGCGGCTGTAGCTGGGATCGCATAATGAAGTGGCATGATTGCCGGTGCATGTATTGCAGCGAATGGCTCGATTACGACACTGTTTTGAACTATGACCCCGTCTTGTACACTTAAAGCAGCGGCTTTCTCGTTTGAGCTTATCTTTTCGTTCAGAAATTGATAAATTAGCAGTACAATCCTCGGACTTATGCGAATTTAATTTGCAAAAACAACAATAAGTCTTAACTTCACTGGGGAGTAATAAACCGGTTGCTGTTTTCATCATTTTGGGACTAGATTGTTTATGAGGTGGTCGAGCTTCATTTGCCTTTTCTAACGATTCTACCTCTCTCTTTAAAAATTTCAATATAGGCGTAAATTGCTTATCACCGACAATACTAACAGAGCATACACTATCACTTGAACCAGGTCCGAGATCTTTTGTTGATGATGACTCAACTTGATCCAATCCATCAGCACTTATACGATGAAACTCGATTCTCAGTTCGGACGGCATACATTTAAGCAGCACACTTCTAAGCATTATAGAATAATGAGAAGTTGGAATACCAATTGCGGTAAGTGACCTGGTGCTTGCTACGACAGAGTTGTAGAGGCGACGTAGAGCAATTACATCATAGCGGGAATGTACTGGAGATAAAGCCATCAACTGTCGCATAGTCTTGTCTACGATTTTATCGTTGTCTCCGTATTCATCTTTCAATAAAGTTATGGCCGTATCGTAATGGGATTGAGTTGGTGTGAGCCCTGCTATAGATTCTGCGGCTTGTCCAGTTAAGAGCGACTGCAAATAGTTGAATTTTTCTGCTCCGTTCAAATTTAAGTTTTCATGCACTGAAGTGCGAAACTGCTCCCAAAATGGCAACCATTCTTTCAAGTCACCAGTAAACTTCCTGAGATTAAGTTTTGGCAATTTCACTGAGCTTTGGTTCATGGTAAGGAGATTTTGCTGATTACCCTCCATCGCGGTGTTTTGAGTTGATCTCAATTTAACGAGGCGTTGCTTGACACGAGCTATCATAGATATGGCTCTATCGTCGTAGTCTGCAATAGACTCACATTCCTTGGACATGTCCTCTGCCTTAATTGAAGGTCGAACTACGTTGTTAGCCTTATTGAGACTATCTCTTGTTGCCGTTATCCGTTCCAAGAACACTATAAGTTCCTCTTCGATGGCATCAAAGTTTTCCGCATTTTGAGGTTTAACTTGCGATTCAGGCGACTGTAGATATTCGGACACGCTTTTATGCAATTTAGTTAATTGTCCTCGATAAGTCGCTCGCGTACTGATATCCATTTTTATTGACGAGCGATATCTTAACGAGTAATTTAACACCGAATTCTCTTTTCTTTCCGTTAGATTATGCCTACGTAGTTATTACTTTATAAATCCCGGGTTTCGGCACCAATGTCAAAAATAAACTCAGCGGGATAAAAAAGAAAGGATAACTACGTAATCGAAAGAAAAGACACGTTTTATATAACAAAACTTTATTAAATCTTTAAAGCGGTGTTTTCGGTACTAGCGCACTGTCCGGCTTAATCGTCGCAACTGATCTCCGCCCGGCGTGGTTCCCAACGTGGGGCTCGAACCCACGACCCTGAAAAGAGGAGTCAACACTACATTAGTACGCATTAGAGAGAAATTTTGGATTCTAAGAGCTCGTCAGCTGGTGAAATCAACGTTAGCGAAATGCGGCGTTTGTAAACGCCTTAAGGGAAAGCCTTCTGTTCAGCCTTTTGCACCTCTACCTAGAAGTAGATTAAATGCTTCACGGCCGTTCGAAACAACGGGCATAGACTTTGCTGGCCCTCTTTATGTGAAGCTTTCAGACGGAGATATCGCTACATCTAAGGTGTATATTTTATTATTTACGTGCGCTACCGTTCGTGCCATTCATCTTGAACTGGTTCCTAGCTTGAACAACGATTCCTGTATTCTGGCAATAAGGCGCTTTATATCGCGCAGAGGAACTCCTAAAAGATTCATCTCAGATAATGCTATGACCTCAAAAGAGCATCTAAAGATCTCAAACAACTTGGAGATATAGTATACTCAGATCAATTACAAGGTTTCATTAGTAACCATGGATAGAATGGAGTTTCATAGCTGAGCGTGCCCCCTGGTGGGGTGGCTTTTGGGAGCGCCTAGTTAAAAGTGTTAAGGAGATACTACGGGTCACAGTTGGACGATCTACGCTCACTTCAGAGCAACTACATACATTTTTGACTGAGGCTGAATGCATGGTTAACTCTCGACCGTTATCATACATAAGTGATGATCCCTTAGATCTTTCCCCTCTGACACCTGCACATTTTTTACTTGGATGTTTTTCAATGCCACTTCAAGTTGATTCTTCAAAGATTCAAGATAATGATGTTCGTTCTGCGTGGAAGACGCGCCTTCGCTCAACACATATTTTTATCAAACGTTGGAGAACAGAATACCTGCAGCAGCTCAGGTCCGCGCATCATTCGGCGAGACTTTCATCAACAAATATCAACGTAGGTGACGTGGTTCTCCTACACGACTCATCACTGCCGCGCGTTCTTTGGAAGCTAGCGAGAGTTGAGTCTACTTTTCCTGGAAGAGATGGGAAGATTCGTGCTTGTGAGGTTCGCTTAGCCAATGGATCTAAGTTTCGAAGAGCTGTGCAACTTCTGTATCCCTTAGAATTATCTAACAATATTGCGGATTCGCCGGGCGGAGGATGTTGAAAATCTACATACATATATTCGTACATCTATACTCTGACTCATCATTCTAGCGTGAGAGAGATCAGTTGCGACGGTTAAGCCGGACAGTGCGCTAGTACCGAAAACACCGCTTTAAAGATTTAATAAAGTTTTGTTATATAAAACGTGTCTTTTCTTTCGATTACGTAGTTATCCTTTCTTTTTTATCCCGCTGAGTTTATTTTTGACAACATCAATTCACACAAGCAAAATAAAAGTCCAGACGGCACAAAAAATTGCGGAGAAGAGAAATCAGTGCGTCTCTTTCGCACTTCGTGAAATAACATTTCTTTATTTACCCTCTCTTTCTTCGATTTTTGTTTTGTTTTTAATTGAATTTTGTCTCGCTTGCACCTTGTCGATTGATATATTCACTCGCAAGGGAGCTTATGGGAAATTTTGAGAGTGTCGTATCTTTGTGGGTAATTTTTGGTAATATCATTTCTATTCCAAAACTACCTTATACTTGGCTGTATTATCGTTGGCGAGTGACGTGACTCCGAGGGACGCAGTGGAATGAAACTGTCGATATCAACACACATATCGAGGAAAATATTACTGCAGACGCCACTTTCCGACAATTAAATACGAATATTGTCCTTTTTCTTGTTATAAATCTGTTACATCGACAATTAGAATACCAATTTAAGGTTGAAGTGACACATCTGTCACGTCACTCGACAACGATAATAAGACTTTTGATTAGTATTCTTTTATGGAATTAATAACATAGATAACGAAGCTAGTTTTATCTATAGCCGGGACACACAATTTACAGCCTTTTACTTCTCTCGGCTGTGTCCCGGCTGTTTTTAGAAATAAAAATGGCGACGAATGAATGCTATAAGAGAAAATGATTATTTTAAAACGAAAGATTTATGAAACAGAGACAATGCATATCATTTTAATTATTTTTACATCAAAATTAAAAGTATAGTGATGATAAATCTACAAGGATATTTTTTTTGGAGGTCCCGATTAATATATATCTTCAATTTTATAAACATCAGCAACTTCCGATCAAGTTTTCTAAGAGAAAAAAAGAAAAAATTAAAAACTAATGGCTTTATTAGAAAGCGTAGAGTCTCCTCTTTAAAATCCTGTTTTGTTCTTTTTATGCGTACATTTTAGGCAAGGATACTTTAGTTTTTCCCCGACCGCCTCCCTTGAATATTTGAATTCTGAGGTTTGGCGCGCGTAGAGTTTTCGAATTCGCTTTCTTACTTTTAATAATTTTTTATAATAATAAGAAGAAATTTTTTAAATATGTATTACATAACTTTTAGTGAAATTTTCCGCTCTTTCAAGTGGTGCAATCAGTTTTTCGATTTTTTTGTGTTTTTTTCGAGATATATACGCAAAAACCAATTTTTCTAAATTGTTTTCGAAATTGTGAAGTTAGCATACACTTTAGAGCAGCAAAGTTTTTTTTATCGTATTCTACACCCAAAAAAGTACCTATGAACCAATTTTCAGCGATATCACATTTTGTGCTGGTTTTCAGTCTAAATTTGGCTCTGACTACTGGGCTATATAGCCTGTTAGACTGAAGGAGGGATTGATTTACTAAATTAAAGATTTTCTGCCTTGCTGCTTTTATGGTCACAAAGTCATTAGCTTTTCGGATACTCTCACTATCTGCAGCTCACTTTTTCGTTCACACTATACCTATTTGTCAATGAAATAAAATGTTGGTTTTGGAACAACCTTTTAAAGTTAGTATTTCCAAAAACATTCAACTTTGAAGACTTCAGACCAAAGCCGTTCGCATCGCAACAACAACAATGGTGATTATAATAAGAACAATCTTGATGGCCATTCTCACATTTCAGGTGGCAATATAATCATCACTATGGATGTGGATTCTATTAACCAGTATGTTCGTTTAAAATAACTTTCATGTAATTATATACATGTACTTACGAGGTTATGTTAAATATTTAAAAAAAATCGATCCAAATACAAGTCTATGTGTTCATATATTTTATATTATCACCAATTCATTTTTAATTACTCATCAAACATAACTTTTGTTTGGCATGTGAAAATAAATATTATAAAGTTCGACAATCGCTCATAATATGTTATATTAAAACCGAACATTTTTTTGTTTCAGGTACCCAAAAGCTCCAAAAACCCTATAAAAAATAAAAACTTGAAATTTTTTTTTTTTTTATACATTAACATTTTCCTCTGGTATAAATGTTTTTTTGAAACATTTCGTTAATATTTAAACGGCAACGAAATTAAGTATAATTTTCACGTTCGCTCGCATTAAAAATGTAAAACCGCCAACAGCACACGGTCTGAAAATTAAAATGTACAATTTTAATAAAACATTTCCAACAGTTTCTGAAATGTTTATAAAGCATTCGAAAAATTTAAAGCTACTGAAGGCGTAAAATTTCTAATTTCCCTTAAGCAAAATACTTTTCCCGCAGGCAATTGGACGCGAAATTACCATCGAAATTTATTGTTTAAATTGATGAAATAACTGAATTGTTTCTGATGTTAAAATTTTTATGCTTTCCAGATGAATGAAACCTATCAGCATCCCGGCAAATGGCACGATTACCCTATTGCGCCCACGCCTATACGCTTGGATGCCAGTCACTTTATCATGTCATACGTAATTCGGAAACTAGAGCCAAATGCCGTGTATGAGGCAATCGTCCAGGCTAAAAATCGATATGGATGGAACGAGGTAAATGAGTTTATTTAATTACGATATTAACCGAGTTTCAATAATTAACCTGCGTATTATTATCTGAATTGGCATTCCAAGTAAATCGCAAATTGTTATCCAATTTTTCAATTCCGGTTTCAACCTTGGTAATTTAAATTTTAAATATTAGTGATTATAAGTACATAATACTAAAATGAATTATGATGTCAATGAAAAGCATTTCTGCTTCGTTAAAGCATCTTTAACAATTAAAAAACATTATACATTTTTGTTGTAAGGATGGTGAGATTATCGAAAGGCACCGTGTGCAAACACGAGTTTTTGCACACAATTTTGTGGAGGTTTAATCCTCTAAAAAATATAGTATAGTATGTATAGTAATATTACAAACCTTATATTTATACAGCGGGCGGCGGGCTGCAGAGAGATTTTGGTTAGACAAACAAAAAATTTAAAAAGTGCGTGTCAACTCCGACCCGTGACTGGAGTTTACTCCTGAAAAAGGCAAAGGCCCATTTTACACGATGAAACACGAAACAAAAAGTTTCACTTGGTTTGACGGGGAGAGGTAAGAAAGGGTTTGCGGGAACACGTGTTCTCTCAAACCCTCTCTCACGTCTGTCCTGTTTCGTGTTTCAGGTAATAGGCCGCTATTTTGGATCCGCCATGTTGATTTTGTGACGATCGCATTACATTGCATATGTGCGAAATTTGAAGTTGATCGGTTATTTTTTCTACTTTTTACTCTATTACATGTCTTCTATTGTGAGCCGTCAGGGTAAAAATTTTGGGTTTTTGCTTAAACTTAAACTATCTTTATCTTCAAAAAACGAAAGCTTGGAGTATTTCATCATCATCATCACTGCGCTCCTTTAATCCCTCATGGGATATAGGGCGGAAACAGTTGCCCTCCAACGGAGTTTTGCGCGGCAGCTCTCTTCCGAAGCTGTTACGCCCAATTTGACGCAAAATTTTATCGAGACGCGTTGTTCTTGATTTCGTTTTTCCATTTTCGTGACGAGCACCACGAACACACGTTTACTCAACACGACAGAGCAGGCTATCTAAACAAGATAGAGCGATGGCAAATATATCTATGGAGAGGGGAAGGATGCCGAGAGAAGGGAAAGGGAACCGCAGGGTTACCACAATCGCGGCAATATAATCAGTCTCATTACTTAATTGTCACACCTACCTCGTATATATATATATATATATATATATATATATATATATATATATATATATATATTTTCCTGGGGGTAAAAAAGCATACGCTACCGCCATGACTCATATGTCCCTTACTGGCCGATCCCGCATGACGGTTATGTTTCACGTAAATCCACACATACACACATATGGACACATAAGTACATGCACATACGCATATGGGTCTATGAACATGTACTCAATCAAAGACGTCGGAAAAGGTGGTTTCAGTGTTAAACCCTGGACCTAGTACGCGCTGTGTTACAGATTCGCCTGTATCAAAAAGCGATTTTGATTTGCGATTTTTCCGAAAATTATGCGTTTGTTCTACAGGATGCAATTCAAGGAGTCCATTGGAATAACGACCCTTTCGCAATTTATTATAAAGATAAGGGAAAAACACAATTTCTTAATTTCATCGCAATCTCAGATTGTTTGAAACATGATACAATAGCCGTCCACTTATTTCAGCGTGGTTCAATTACTTTTTTAAACAAAACATTGGGTTCTTTGCGAAAAATATTTTACTTTTCTGACGAAGCGAGTGGTCAATACAAGAACAAAAAAAAATTCATAAATCTTTGTTATCACAAAGTTGATTTTGATATAAGTGCAGAATGGCACTTTTTCGCCATGTCTCATGGAAAAGGACCTTGCAATGGGTTAGAAGGTATGATTAAGATTAGCTGCAAAAGTCAGTTTGGAGAATATAAATGACCCTATAAATACCCCGGCCAAATTTTTCATGTGGGTTAACAGAAATATTAAGAATATTAATACCGAATTCTTTCATCTTCAGGACTATAGAACGGACGCTTAAGCACTTCAAACCCGTTTCGACAAAGCGAAGATGATTCGTGGCACTTTAATGTACCATTCATTTTTTCCACAACAAAATGGAAAAATTTAAGTAAAAATCACATCGTCAGCTACTACTTCGGCTATTGTAAATGTGTGCAAAAATTACTTAATTCATTTTCCGTTGCACCTAATAGTCCCTGTAAACGTTCTCTGCGTGTACGCGACATGTTACGCCGTAGTGCCGCGCGGTCGCATTCTTTTAAAGAATTTTTTAAGTATGACCCCGTTTGAGTTCCATTTTCAAATTTTCACTGTTTCCTTAGAATTGCGAGGGGAACACGATGATATTTTTTCCAAAATTTTAAGTTGGTGAGTTGAAGGCGAAAAGTGGTAATGAAACTTTATAAACAAATTAATAATAATTTATTAACACCAAACTTAAATTTTATTTATACCACTACATACAGTGACTCGATATCTTCAAAATCGACCTGTGTCATTTTTTTGTACGACTAATGGTTTCGACGATACAGTAATTTGAAAGGTCGGCCGAGCGTCGTTTTTTGAAATATCTTGAAACTTACAACCGTCTATATCTTCTGAAAAAAAATCCCAAATTTTTTTTCGCGAGACACGCTTTTCATTAATTGATGTGTAGAATATGCTTGCCAAATTTCATAAAAATCGGAATCATCAATTATTATTAAGCGTTCGGTTTGACATGGAATGATCCATAGAGGCATATCTCTTTTAAGCACAGTATATAAAATAATGACCAATATAATTAATACCAGACTGGAACCTTACGCAGAAGCTGCAATAAAAAATTTTAAAAAAAAAAACCGACTTCAAAACTACATATACCTATGCATGCATATGTACAAACTTAAACTAAAAAGTAAAAAATAATATTTTAATTACCTCAAAGCAAGAGCCTTAAAGGACAGTTAAAAAAATTATTGATATTTATATATGTATGTATCTATTTAATATTTTTAAAAAGTTCATTTTGGAGTCGGTGCCAGCCAAAGAACAATTACGTTTATACATACCCTGAAAGCTTGGGTGCAAAAGAAAACTTACGTTAATACATACCTTTGGCTGGCGCCGACCCAAAATGAACTTTTTAAAAATATTAAATAGATACATACATATATAAATATCAATAATTTTTTTAACTGTCCTTTAAGGCTCTTGCTTTGAGGTAATTAAAATATTATTTTTTACTTTTTAGTTTAAGTTTGTACATATGCATGCATAGGTATATGTAGTTTTGAAGTCGGTTTTTTTTTTTTTAAATTTTTTATTTTTTTTACTTTTTAGTTTAAGTTTTTTTACAAAATTGTATTCTACTCGTCATACCCTTTCATTTGATATCCATGAAGGGGGTCGGGAAACAAAATTGCAAAATTCGGCCGCCATCTTGGAACCGACCGCCATTTTTTTACAAAATTTATATGGGACCACCTCTGAGGTATAACGTACCAAACAAAAAAAGAATCATCAAAATCGATTCATAATTGGCGGAGTAATCGCGTAACATACATAGAAAAAAAAAAAAAAAACATACATTCGAATTGATAACCTCCTCTTTTTTGAAGTCGGTTAATAAGTGAATACCAAGCTGGATTTAGAAGAAATAGGTCAACAATGGATCAACTTTTTACAATAAGGCAAATCCTCCGAAAATGCTGGGAATACAACATTGACGTGTATCAACTTTTCATCGACTTTAAACAAGAATACGACAGCATCGACAGGAAGCAAATGTATGCAACAATGCTGGACCTAAACATCCCCCTGAAGAAAATAAAATTAACAAAATTGACAATGGAAAATACAAGATGTGCAAGTAGTGTACAAGTAGAATTGACGGAATCCTTCCCAGTCAAGCAAGGCTTAAAGCAGGGCGATGGGCTGGCACCATGCTATTTAATCTCTGCCTAGAAGGAGTAATTCGCAAGGTTAACATTGATGCGAACTCAACCCTGCTTAACAAATCCAAACAGTTGGCAGGATATGCCGACGATATAAACTGCCTTTCAAGATCACAAGATCAGAAGATGGAGCAAAACATATAGGGCTGCAAATAAACGCAGAGAAGAGTAAGATTATAATTCAGTCAAGGGTGGAAAGAAGAAGAAGAAACCACAATACCACCTGGGGGGAATATAACTTTGAACGTGTAAACCAATTTAACTACCTGGGGTCCACAGGCAGCGAAGACAACGATGAAACGATAGACGCACAAAGAAGAATAAACGCCGCGAACAGAACATACTTCTCACTACTGCCAGTAATGAAATCCAGAGACATCCACAGAAAAACTAAAATAAGAATCTACAAAACAAAACCATCATACGTACAGTAGCTACGTATGGATGTGAAGCTTGGAGTATCTCCCAGAAATCCGCAGACAAGCTGGATATATTTGAGAGGAAGGTTCTCCGAAGGATATACGGCCCAATCAATGAAGACAGTGCATGGAAAATACGCTACAATCACGAATTGTACGACTTATACAAAGAATGTAAACTTTCGACCCATGCCAAACTACTACGTTTGGGCCGGCTATGTCCAAAGAATGGATGACTCAAGGATACCAAAAAAGTCCTGTATCTACTACCAGATGGCAAAAGACCAGTTGGCAAACCACGGTTAACAGGGAAGATAATGTTAAGGCCGATGCAGCAAAACTGCTCAACACAAGAAACTGGAGACAAGCTGTGGAGCAGAGAGACGTCTGGAGGAAGAAGCTGATGGAGGCCAAAGCGTGTGTGTGGGTGTATATATTAGGGTGGCCGTTATTTCCGAAATTAAAGATATTTAGGAGAGGAGTGGTAAAATCGATTACTTAGATGTCAAAAAGGAAATTATCAATTTTAAAAAAAATTTAACACTAATTTTCGGGTGCCTCTAGACAAAGCAATTTCCCCATTTAAATAACATGGGAAAATCCATTTTCACGTTATGTTATTTATTTCCAACATTATCCGAATAGCTGTGAGAATCGGAAATGCTTAAAAACATCAAGAATAGTTAAAGGAAAATTTCCCTTATGAATAACAAATATAAATAATAAGATAGTCAAGAGATAGGGCCTACACGACCCACGTCCAATCAGAGTGCAGAGTGTTTAAAAATTGAAATCTCTCAGCAGTTACGAAATTACTCCGTTTTAATTAAGTTGATCAATAAAATGCCCATTGCTAGGAATCGTAACAAATTTTATTTTAAGTTGTTTAGATAACATGAACAATACTCCTCATATTATAAAGAATGTATGCTAATCATTCTTGATTTCACGTGCCTTTAGATAAAACAATTTCCCCATAACACGGGAAAATCTAAACATTATCTGAATAGCTGTGACTATCGTACATGTTGAACAAAATCAAAAATAGTAAAAGGAAAATTCGCTTTGAACAAGTACATTTAGTCGCAACAACATATAACCCATTTTCCACACTGTGGTCGTATCGAATTGATAACCAACTATATATTCGGCTACCAGCGAAGGATTACCAACCCTTTCTGATTAAATTCTTGCTATGAAACCTACGATACAACCTCGAACAGGAGAGAAACTTGGGAAACTTAGGGCAAAGATATCTACAATTATTCCGTTAATGACTTGGTTGAAAAGTTGAGTCGACGTTGAGTTGAAATTTCGACCACCGTATATAATGCCGAGTTGAGTTCTTTTTATGTTGAAATACAGTTGAACTGAAATCAAAAATAACCTCAAATTTTTTGGTGAGATTCTCATTTATAGACGTGTAAAAACTCAGAACGAAATAATTTTGTATTCCTGCGCAAGCAGAAACACTGAAGATAAAACTAACACCAAAGGCGGACTTCACAAACAAAACAAATGTCACTTCAACCCAATTACAACTCAACCAGTCTATATGAGGCGAAAAATCAACTAGACCCTGGTAGAAGAGATTAGTTGGATTGAGTTGACCCAGTTTCAACTCGAATCCCGTTTAAGACTGTGTTGAACCTGGGTTGAACCTAGTCGTAAACGGGATAAATAAAAACAAGAAGAGGAAACAGAGACGGAAAATAAATGTGACTTTTAACTCTGGCACATTTATTGTCCGTTTTCCGCAAACTAAGGGTGGCTATGAGAACCTACTAGACGTAAAGACTACACTCCATTACTAGCGAAGTTGCTTCAGCTAAGTTTATCTAAGTCCGAAGCACAGTATACAGAATCCAGGCAATGTAAAAGAGAAATGTCATTTTAGAGCTGAAGTCACTTGGTGGGCCCCTTTCTATATAAAATTGAAGCTGTTGCTGTTTTTGCCTTACCGTAGTTCAAAGTGCGCAACCTAGCGAGGTGTTCAGTCGCTCGGCACACATCACACCGCGAGTCCTTTGACTCAGCCGCAATAACCGCCAAAGATGCAAAGTCGCCCGAGACGAAGTAAATTTACACAAAGTGTGCCGAAGCTCCTCTCTACATTCTCGATTTCGACCAACTTCGATCAAATTTGCGAGTTGATCCAGCGGATAAAAAGATCAAGTCTCAACTGTTCTCTTATATCAAGCCTTGAAAACTCTTGTAAACTAAGTTTGAGCATAATTCCCGTGAGCAGTATTAATGATTAATCTTATATAAAATTGTATTTTTCTTTCTTTTTTTTTAATTTTAAATTCTTTTATTTAACTTAGATGGTATGTGACCAAATCTTGGAAGTTAAATTAGACCCACTTCCCGGTTTCGGATAGAGCTGAAATTTTGCATACACGTTTAGTTTGGATGACAATGCAATTTGGCCATTTTGTAAAAATATCCAGATGGCGGTTCCAAAATGGCGGCCGATTTATGAAATTGTGCTCCGCGGCCCTCTGACATGAGTATCAAATGAAAGGATATGACAGGTAGAATACAATAAGCTATGTGGCGTCATTCCAAATTCAAAATGGCGGCCAACACTTACACTGTTTGTCGTCAAATCTTGGAAGTTAAATTTGACCCACTTCCCGGTTTCGGATAGAGCTGAAATTTTGTATACACGTTTAGTTTGGATGACAATGCAATCTGTTCATTTTATAGAAATATCCAGATGGCGGTTGCAAAATGGCGGCCGATTTTTGAAATTGTGCTCCGCGGCCCTCTGATATGGGTATCAAATGAAAGGATATGACAGGTGGAATACAATAAGCTATGTGGCGTCATTCCAAATCAACTTCCAATTTTGCACACATTCGTAGTTCGCGTGATTATTAATATGTACATATATGTATGATGAGATAAATAGTTGAGTTAAGGGAAGCATTAACAAAGAAATAAGAAACAAAGAAAACATTAAAGGCAAAATACAAGTAAAAGTAAAACAAAGATAAAAAAAACAAAAGACATATACCAATTTTATATAAGATTAATAATTGATACTGCTCACATTAATTAATTATGCTAAAATTTAGTTTGAAATTTAGTTTAGCTTACAAGGCTTCCCTAGCCATGATATAAGAGAACAGTTGAGACTTAAAACTACCGATGCGACCTTCTCTCTTTAAGACAGTTAGTAGTGCATTCCATAACGTAACACCATGGATAAAATACAATCGTGAACTAACTTGCAAATTATGTCTAGGAAAATTTAAATTAAGAGTCCTATTGGAAGTCGAGAACGCAGCTTTAGTTTTGAGATAAGAAGGGTAATCAGAAAAAATAATTCGGTGCATAAAAATTAACATATTATAATCGAGATAGGACAATAGCGAAAACCCTAAAAATTTCCGAGAAAATGAAGAAATATGATCGAACTTCCTCAGTCCGTAAACATAACGGACAATAGAGTTAAATGCATTTGATAAGATACGCATAGAGGCATAATCCAAACGGCCAAATACCGGTATACCATATTGAATAAGAGGCATAAGTAATGATTTAGCTACTTTTTGTTTTGTCAGCAGCGGAACATAAGACGAAGAATGCCGCAGAGTTCGTAAGCCACAGTAAATTTTGGAAGCTATATCAAAGATGTAATCATTCCACGACAGAGTTTGATTTAGAATTACACCAAGATACCTAACTCTATCAACATATGGAACCGTTACACCATTGATGTGATTCTTTGGAAAAATCGCCACATTTAACAGTCTTTTATAAATGACAATACTTTTAGATTTGTCGGGATTTAGTCTAAGCTTATTCTCTTTCGCCCATTTGTCCAACCTATCCAAGTCACCATTGATTTTGGTAACACAATCATCAATCTGAGGCTGAGGCTTGAGCAATAAAGTTGCACATCATCAGCATACATATGAATGTTAACAGAGTGAACGTGAGTTATAATATCATTTATAAATAACGAAAATAATAGTGGTCCAAGAATAGAACCCTGAGGCACATCGCTAGTGACATTGACTGGTTCTGACGAGTTGCCATTTGTTTGCACAGTTTGCTCACGATCAGTGAGGTAGCTAAAAAGAAACCTAACTGCAGTACGATCAAACCCAAAGTAATCAAAAAGTTTCCTACATAGCAATTCATGGTCCACTGTGTCAAAAGCCTTGGAAAAGTCCAAAAGCGTCAAAATTGTGATATTATTATTAGTTAGAATGTCATCAATTTCTTTTACTAATGCAGTTGTACAGCTGTGGTTTGGACGAAAGCCAGATTGTACTGGAGATAGAAGATTCCCTGGACTTATGTACGATAGCATTTGTTCACACATCAGCTTTTCAAGTACTTTTGAAAAGCACGATAAAATGCTAATCGGTCTAAAGTCTTCAACTTTAGAGGGCGCTTTCACTTTAGGAATCGGTGTAATTTTGGATATTTTCCAATCACGAGGAAAATACGAGCGCGTAATGCACGAATTGAGAACGTGGCTGATAACAGCAACGCACGAAGGGGCAATAAGTTTAAAAAAACGAATTTCGACGTTATCAAGACCAACAGCATTAGATGAGATGGTGTAAATTGCTCTCATTACTTCATCCCCTTCAATATTCCTAAAAGAAAAAGTATCAGGCCGTACTTCATTAAATACCACGCTGATATCAAAAGTAGCCCGTTTGGGCATAAATACAGAAGAAAAATAGGTATTCAGTACATTCGCGTCAAATCTAGAGGGAGCAGAAACACTATTAACGATTCCTAGGTTACGAACATTACTCCATAGCTTTTTAGGGGGTAGAGATGCATCAAGAAGCTTGCTGAAGTATTCTTGCTTTGCTTTTTTAATTACTGCATTGACTCTATTTCGCAGTTTTTTGTAGCTAAGCTCTAAGCTAACAAATTTGCATTCCTTCCATAGCCTGTACAAATAATCCCTTCGTTTAATCAATGTCTTAATCTCATTGGATCACCAGCTACATCTTTGTTTTTTTATATGAATGGTTTAAGTGGGATATGACCATCATAACAGCTGCGTATAATATCCGCGACAGTTTTCACCTTATCATCAATGTCAAAAGTATTATATACTGGACTCCAATTAACCACTGACATATCTTGTAATAATGAGTCGGTATCTACATTATTATAATCCCTATATGTAAATTCTTTACTGCCTTTATCAATGGGGATACCAAAGCTGAAACTGAGGTAAATAAGATCGTAGTCGCTTATTCCAGGAATAGATATCTGATTAACGAACAATACCTTCTCAGACACATTCGTTAAAAATAAATCCAAGAGGGTTGAGGTAGTGCTGGAAAAGTGAGTAGGTGACCTCCCTATTAAGTACTTCCATCCCAAAAGAGCGAAAATTGTTCTGGAAATGTACACTAAGGCGAGTACACCTAGACATGTCAATATTAAAATCGCCAGTCAAAATGACATCTTTAGCACACAGTAAAACATCTTCTAGCGAATTGAAGAACTCATCCTCAAATATCACATCTGGCGGCTTGTAATTGCAACCCAAAAGTAATTTATCACGTTTATTGCGTAACTCAATAAATAAATACATACTCAATATTTTGATTACTCTTTTTGATTATACGGAAATCGAAGATGTCACTCAGAAAAATTGCAACGCCGCCACCCCTTCGATCCACCCTATCATGCCTAATGGTTTTATACCCAGGCAAATGCACAAGTTTATCATTAACCGATGATTGGAGCCAGGTTTCAGTAACACAATAAAGCATGAGAACCTGAATTAGATATCATATTCCGTATTTCGTCCATTTTATGGAGTATACTGCGTGCATTTATGTGAGCTATGCGTAAGCCGTTTGCCTTTTTTGAAGATGTTCAAGAGTATTTCACCAGGAGTCACGTTACAAGCACCACACCTAGCACTTATAGCCATTTGAAGATAAACAAAAGAGAAGATCAGCAAATTGAAGTCCCAACTGAAGTATCACAGGAGAAGCAATATTAAAAATAGTTAACCTGAAAGCAGTATCAACACAAAAACTTACTAACATATTTACATTAATCAAGAAAAGCAAAAACAAAAACATCCATCCTGTCAGTCAGAGTGAGGAGCTCGCCGCATTAGCCGGAACTGGGTCACTACCAGAGACATCGGATTCCACTGCCTTGGTGAAGGCTACAGCTATTGGAGGTGACAACTGTCCAGAATCATCAAGTAAACGCCGCAATTGATCAATCGACGTAATAAAGATCGGCCGACTTGATGTATTTTTTCTAACAAAAACACGACCATCGATCGTGTAAACAGAATGCAGCAGTGAGCAGCTTCTCAACTTGAGAGCTTCTAACCGAATCTCACGATCCCGTTTCGATAGACTTCAAGCTTGAAGGCAATTTATGGAATATTCCGTAAAGTCGCATTTCAATACACGCTCTTCTATATTGTCTGTCACTGAATGCAACGCATGTACGCTTGGAAATTTCACCAGTTTTAGTTGCGTGGTTGCATTTGTATGTGCCAAAGTTTATTCAACAAAATCTTCGTGAGCACAGAACACCGATTGACGAAAATCAGTTGCGCTTGTGTGTGGACAAAGTTTGGTTGCAAACTGGGTTATGAGCGTGATAATGGTGAAACCAGTTTGAAACTGGGATTGCAAATCCGTCGTCCCATGTGCGTAGGGCCTCAATGTTTATGGAATTCTTGCTTTAGTCCCTTACTTTTGGCGATAATTTTATCACGCGAGAAATTGCAATAAAAGAAAGAGCGGCGCATTGAGTGATCGAGCCGAGCTAGCACGAAGTGCTCAAGGGGTGGGCGAACGCTGCTATTCGCAGATCGCTTCGCCGATCTACACGAACTGCGCAAAAATGAACCGAATAATTCGGCCGAATGTTCGGTTCGGTACATTTTTGACCGAATGTTCTGCAGAATATTCGTATTCGGTCGAAATCGAATAAGTCATCGGGCAACTTCTCACTTGTTTGGGACTAATTCTGGATTACACCTTACCATCTGCCTTCTCTGGTAATGGGTTATATAAGGGCTCATCTAACACCAAAGAAAATAAGAGGTACCCTTACCAGATGCCTACTTATATCAGTGCTCTATCGGTAAGGGCTGCCTGGAAGTCCTTCTGGGGTTCTTCTTTTGTACACTTTGTTTTTAAATAAATAATAATAATAATATGTATAGAGAAGCCTGCCAACTTTTGGGACCGCTAGAATATGACACTCATTGGGATTACACCATATGAGTGTATTGGGATTACACCGATTTCGTCAAATGCTTTTTACTTTGTTTTCACATTTCCAATAAGTTTGCACCGATTCACAAAAGGATCACAACCAAATTTATTGAAATATGGACAGGACTATGTCTGTCGGGTCAGCTAGTACTGTAAAAAAATACGGTCGGAAAAAATATCGGATGCGATATTAAAACTGATTTACTACACACTTATTGTAATATGTACATATGTATCACTATTACGTTTTGCAATATTACTATCAATTAACTTCGCATGAAGAATTTGACGTTGATTAGGAATAATAAATACATATTACACAAAACTGCTTGTGAATAAAACTTCCAGTACAATACATTACGATATAGTAAAATAAAAATGCATCGTTGAAAATTCATTATCTATGCTAACAACTAACTTTTCTTCACTTCCAGATCAGTGATATTCATCAATTTTACACAAAAAACATTGATATGCATTTGGATATTGATATGGAATACAAAATAGGAACAGCAAGTGGCACAAGCTGGCAAACTTCCAGCATCCTAAATCGCATTTGCATTGTCTTCATTGCATTTATTCTGATTTTGTAACGTCATATGGAAATTGTGTAGGATATTTCTACGGAAATGTTAGTTTGAAAGTGCCTTAAAATGTCTATTAAGAATATTTCTATTTATGTTCATATTTTTTTATTCTTATTAAATTGTTTTATTTTTTGTGCATAAAATTATGAATAATTACATTTATTATAGCAGTACTTTTATGGCAATTGTATGATCCAATTTGTACAGAAATTTTTTCTAGAACTGTATAATGTAAAATAGACATTTTGTATGGTTATCTTAAGTATGTGTAAAGCTAATGTATTTTTGGGCATTAATTACTTCCAAAATATGGAAAATCGGAGAAATGTAATTAAAGTGAAAATAGTTGATATTATATCTTAAATCAAGTCATAATAATCAATATTTTAATATAGTGGATATGTAAAACATCTCCCATTATGCTTACTGTAATGTTATTAACAAAAATCCGAACCAAGATGTATTAGAATAGTATATATAAATATAATTGTAATCATACCTGCCAGGTCTTCTTAAGTTTCACAAAAATCCCTCAATGAAATATGCAATTTTTGCTAAGTGATTCATATTACATTTTCGATCAAAAGTGAGTATTATAAACAGGATATAAATAAAATTGAATCATTGTTCATTATCAGGAAGAACCTTTTAATTTTTAGGAATTACGGAATTTCTACGGGACATCAAGGAATTAAAATTTATTAAAACATATACAAATATCGTACAAACTAAGGCTTTGATTTTATGATTGTTAATAAGATTCTTAAAAAGTGATTTTTATCATTTTATAATCGGCTCCGAGAATTACATATGCTTATCGTTTCAATTTGACAAGACTACGACTGAATAAATATTATTTCCATTGCTAGGAATTCAAAGAGTTAAGAGTTTATACTGTAAGGAACGTCAGTCGCAAGAGGGGCTACACATCCATCTATAGAAGGGTTATATTTGCTTAAGAAGGGCTCAGGAATTTAATAAAAATTAGGTGGTAATGTGGCGAGATGCTTGGTGTGAAACCTACATTCCAATTGTTCAACAGTATGGCATCCTGCACTGCTGTCTAAACTCCAAGCTATTGGTGTCAACTCAGTTCTAAGGAACTGGATTGAAAGCCTTCTTTCTGGCCGTTCAATCAAGATAGTATTGGATGGCGTTGAAACTCACTCCATCTCGGCCGGTGTACCCCACGGATCGATCCGCTCTCCTGCCGTCTTTCTTATATTCAATAATGATTTCGTCTATGACGGTACTCTGCGTCATTTGTACCCCTTGGACAGCGTAAGACAAGCAAGTGCCAGACGTTGTCTCTCAGACCGTGAACTCTTGTCCAACTCTCTTAACGAGGACATTGAACTCATTCTTCATTGGGGCCACAAGAATCGTGTTGAATTCAACCCATCGTAAACAAAGTACTGTCTTATCTCCACCAAAACCTGAACAAACGTTACCCCTATTTCAGTGGGCAAGGATAATGTAACAGCTGCCCCATCTCTTAACATCCTGGGGATGACTTTATCTTCTGGTCTGCGATGGAATAATCACATATACCAAGTCGCCAAACAAGTGTATCAATGCCTCGGATTTCTTAAGACATACAAGCTCCTCCTTCAAACAGCTGCACTGGCTGCAATCTACAAATCCTAAATTCGGCCCCGCCTCGAATACAACTCGTGTTGGCTGGACAAGGTGTAAAGCCATGCCATCAAACTCATTGGCGATAACACTCTTTACTCCACGATCGACCCTTTAAGCTATTGTAGGAATGTAGCAGCCCTCAGCAAGTTTTACCGCTATTATCATAGCGACTGTTTTACTTAGATTAGACACCTCCCGCAAAACAAGACTAGCCAATTCGGCTCACCGCCATACACTACTGCCCTCCTCTTCGAGTACATTAATGTTTAGGAGTTCGTTTGTAAATAGAACGACTCGATTGTGGAACTGTCAGAGTTCAAACGAAAGGTTCATCGACATCTACTCACGCACGTTCCAAACCGCTAACCAATCCCTTCTCTTCTATCCTTCAGATCTAGCTTACTACTAGACATTGCACCATGACATTAACGGCATCACGTACTAGTGGTACAAAGGGTGACTCCTCAGCTTGACCATGTCACATAAAAAAAGTCTTAACAATATGTATCTCCATTTCCTAAGGAAATAACGATGTTTAGTATGATCCGTTTATAGTTCTAAAATTAACAGCTCTTTAGTGCTTATTCTTTTTGAGTGTACCGATGCTATGGTGGCATGCAATTTTTGTTTCTTTCCTTTTTGTTTTTCTCCTTGTTCATATATTGCCTCTCGATTAATGCGAAAATTAGCTAATCCTGGCAGAACTACTTTTACTATCAGAGGAAATCCACTAATTTATGGGGATTGGATGGAGCACCAGATAGAGGAGTGGAGATGTATGTAGCTTCGTCTGGCGTCCTCACAATGACCTATGCGTCATGAATGCCTTTTTTGGTAGCATCCAGCTCTCCAGCTCACCAAGCTCAGCAATAACTTAGCCCAATGCTAGCTTGAGGCACGAGATGCGGTTTTTTGTAGGTATTGTTGGTTTCCCTACATAAAGCAATGAGCATCATTCATTCATCATCATTGCGCTCCTTTAATCCCTCATGGGACATGGGGCGGAAACAGTTGCCCTCCAGCGGACTCTGTTTTGCGCTACAGCTCTCAACTCCGACCAGGATCTCCCAGTTGTTGCGGCTTCTGCTAGTAGGGTTCTCATCCCCGTTGTTATACCGTTGTTATAGGTCTTCCGACTCGACGGGATCCTTGCGGATTCCAGTCGAGGGCCTGTTTGGCTAGATTTTCGTTTTCGCGTCGCAAGGTGTGGCCAACCCAATTCCATTTCCTTCGTCTGATTTGGTCGTCTATCCTTTCTTGGCCGTCACGGCGCCATAGTTCTTCGTTTGAAATTCTATCCTGCCAGCGGATTTTTAGGATACGACGCAGGTATCTGTTGTTGAAGACTTGTAGGCGCCTTGTGATGAATTGGATGACTTTCCATGTTTCGCAACCGTACAAAAGTACTACCTTAACGTTGGAGTTGAACAGCCGCAATTTGGAGTTGAACAGCCGCAATGAAGCTGCTTAACATTCATTGCAAATTACACGCCACTACCTGGATATGAAATCTCTGCAATATTTTTTCAAACCAGGTCTGTTATCTTAAACACCATTCCGAATACATATGTACATACATATATTTTACAACTTCACAAATCTTTATGTTATGGCTATTGTGAAAACCTCAGATCAAAATTGACAAAAGAATATGTTGGATTAGGTTAGGTTAGATATGGCTGAGCTGTTGGTTTAAGCGCGTACACTTAAGCCAAAAGGATAAGCCCATTGTGATGCCATAGTAATCCCACTTTAAACCTGATGTTAAAGTATCGTTTCTGCGCTAAACCATCTCGAGGAAGTAATGAATTTTAGAAAGGGTTCATCAAATGTGGTTAACCTCGTTCTGCTAAGGGCCGGGCAGTGACAAAGGAGATGTAGTACACTTTCCTTCACGTCCGATTCTTACAGCTTCTGCAAAAATCGTAGGTCTCAAGACCTAAGCATGTCGCATGAGTCCCTTCAAACAGTGTCCGGTCAGCATTCCCACTATAACTGAGAGGTCTTGTCTCCCGAGGCTCAGTTGTGAAGTGTTCCGCATGTGGTCATAAGAGAGCTAAGTTAATTTGGCTAAAGTGCATTTATTAAGATTCCTCCAATGCTTTTTCGCTTATTGCATTGTGTGCTGCTTGTATCGGAGTTTAAAGGTGGCCCAAAGCATACCAACAATTTCCTTTTATGGTCGTGCCTTTCCTAGCCAATTCGTCAGCTTTAAAATTTCCCTCTATATTTTGGTGACCGGGCACCCCCATACGAGGAGGGTCCTGAACTGTTGAGCCATCTTGTTAAGAGATCTGCGACATTCAGAGGTAGTTCTAAAATTGTTTGTGCAAGACAGAGCCGCCTGGCTATCTGAGAAGATGTAGACTATCCGGTTCCTTTCGTCTTGCTGGTTGATTTGTAGAACAGCCTTTTTTATGGCTAGAACCTCCTCTTGCAGTGATCGGGTAGTCGGAAGGAGACTACAATTCCAAGCTCTGGGGAAATACTCCTCCTCCCACCCGACCCTCGAGCTTAGAGCCATCAGTAAAGAAGTTTATGGCACCCTGAAATCTGTGTGGTCTATTTCTCCATTCACGACGTGAAGGGATGTGCACTCCATAGCTCCTCATGAAGGTAATCTCGGGTATGCAGAAGTTGGTTTTTGTGGGGATAGTTAGAGTTCAGTACCTTTGTGTGCCCTCTCCTGATTGCGGTCCAAAAACCAGATTATTTTATTCCAAGGGCTGTGATGGTTGCGCTTTCCCTTGCCACGAGATTTAAAGGAGGGAGGTATAACATAACATTTAGGGCATCTGTAGGTGTGGACCGAAGTGCTTCTGTTATGCATAACTCCGCACATCTTTGTACTTTGTGTATTTTGTTTAGCACGGTGGATTTTTTTAGGGTTGGCCACCATACTAAGACCCCGTAAAAGAGAATTTGGCGGACCATCACTGTGTAGATCCGTACTATGCGCTCTTCTGTGTTTTCATTCCAATATCCAAGACTACTCCCAAGTATTTGGCAAGGTTGCTAATTTTCAGCCAAACATTGTTAAGTCGGGGATGTTAACGGAGGGATGTTATACCTCCTTGTGAAGAGGGCCAGTTCCATTTTCACTGGGTTGACGATAAGTCGGCGGGTCGCGGTTCAGCTTGAGAGGGTTTGTAACATCGCCTTCTTGAGATCACAGAGGACTTGAGGCCTTAGCTCTCTCTATAAAAAAAATTGAACACGATCGTAGGAAAAGACATACTCATTTACTCAAAGGTGAGTATCCATCTGAATGCTCTTTTATAATTTAAAGTCAGCACACTTAATATATATTTTCATCCCTAACAAAAAAAAGTACCAAGTATTCCCGTCTAAGAAACCTGGCATTATGATATATAGGTGCATGATGTACATTAGAATATATTTTTGATTCTACGATCTCGACTGATATGTATAGTGTAAATAGTTCCAATATGTAAGTAACTGTTAGAATTTAGGCAAAAAGGAAATGCAGAAAGTGATGGTATTATTTAGAAATACAATTAAATAGTTCGACGTATTAGAATTCGAACTGATTTTTATATACAAAATAAAAATAAGAATAAAAACATAATAATTTAATAAATAGAACCTGCAAATTTCAAGTCCTGTAAAAATTTGTTGATAAATAATAATTAAATGCATATATGTATAAGTATAGGAGAATATACAGCTGTGAACATTAAAATAGCAGTAGTCAAAAAAAAATTTAAATAGTTAAATATATTCCAAGTAGCTTACATAATAATAAATATTTACGGGTATTTTATTTTCATACGTCAAAGTAATTAATTAAAAACGAAAAATGAAAAACGTATTCCTACAAACAATACTGTAAAACGGTGAGATGTCTTTAACGTGGTTAACATTAAAATAGTAGTCTTTTATCTTGATTAGAATTCTGTAAAGAAAAGTTGCCCAAAAATAGTTTTTTGTCGTTAAATTAAACGTTTCAGTGTTATAACACCTAATATTTTGTTGCATCTCCCAATGCTTCGATAACTGCTTTGCAACGTCGCGACATTGAGTCGACTAATTTACTGCATCCAGCAGCCGGTATAGAGTACCATGCATTTTGCACAGCTCCCCAAAGTTGTGCATTATTTGTTGGATTCGCTTCAGCCACACCTCTTTTAAAGTCTCCCCAAAGATTTTCAATGGGGTTGAGATCAGGAGACTGAGCTGGCCAGTCCATAACCTCCACTCCATTGACCCGAAACCATTCCTTTGCCTTACGACTGGTATGTTTTGTGTCATTATCCTGCTGGACAACCCATCTAAGAGGCATTTCTTCGCAAGGGTATGGTAGCATTACATTTTCCAAAATACTCACATACACATTTTGGTCCATGATACCATCAATTTTGTGTATGGGACCCACACCGTAATACAAAAAACATTTTTGACCCACCAAACTTAACTGTTTTCGTGGTTTATTTTGGATGGTACTCCATATTTGGTGGACGTCGGACATAATCTCTAGAGCCAGTGTGAATTTTTTAAATTTAGGAGTACAGCTAAATACCCTCACATAATTCTTAGAATTTTTCGCCATCATAACGATTAGAAATGAGTTTAATGGATTTGAATCGAAGTACTGCTATTTTAGTGTTCACAGCTGTAGATCCATTATTTAGAAATAAATTATAGCTTAATATTCATCTAAGGCAGGTATCCGAAATTAGAAAATGGCAAAAAAATAATCGATAAACTCTAATAGGTAAAACATAGAAAATAAAATTTTTGATTGTGAATGATACGCAACAGTAAAACTTGTGTATATATAAATGAAAGTTGTGTAGAAGCCATATCATAAGTTTAGTTTTGTACAATTATATTCGAATATAGGTTAATAAATAGTTTTAAGATCGTCACATAAGGTAAGAGATTTAAGATTCTACAACGTTACTTACCAACCAATGGTTAACTGATTAGTGAATAGCTGAAAATAAATATGGAATAAATCAGAAAATTGTAGTTTTTTTTAAACTTTATCAAATTTATTTCAAGGTGTCTTCAGTTATTGTACAACAAGTTTAAACTGAAACGCAAACGGATCCGGAAGGTTGCAGTTTCATGTTTCTGTGACATTGGATCATATGTGGATCACGCTATAATATTTCGGTTTCACTCTTCAAATTGCTCCCTACCAAGTAAGAGAAACCAAAAAGTCGAAATTCTAAAAATTCTATAAAAAACTACCTGGGACCCGGTACGCCTCGCTGCACCCATAAGCCAATAGTAAACAATAAAAACCAAGCACTGACTTAGTATTTTTCGAGATATGAATTTTACACAGATGAAGTGCCTCAAAGAACATGGATCGGTATATTGAGTATACTACATTGCTTATTGTATTCTACTTATCATACCCTTTCATTTAATACCCCTGTCGAGGGGGTTGTGAATAAAGTGGTACCCCGCCCTCTTCAGGTGGCCGCCATGGATCTAACGTATATTGAGTATACTATATTGCTTATTGCATTGGTTGACAGCTGTCAAACAATAGGTAGGCCATGAAGCTATTGAAACTAAAATAAAGTGAAAATTCCTAAAATTACCATTTTGTTGGGATTTTTCAGTTGTTTTTTTGGTTAAAGTATAAAAAATAGCGTACGACCTATTCTCAGACCTACCAAATATACACAAAAAATTTCATAAAAATCGGTCAACCCGTTTCGGAGGAGTTTGGTAACAAACACTGTGACTCGAGATTTTTATAGATATAGAGAGATTAAACTTGACACAATTATTTTCGACCAGCACCCCAACTTTGCAAAAAAAAATTTAAACCGCGTAGATCGTATCGTATCATACTAAAAAACATGCCGTTAAGGGTACGGATGGGAGGCTGCTGTGCCGCGACGAGGAACAGCTCCAAACAACAACATGTTTGCGTCATTCTTTCATCAATCTTTCTCATCTGCAGACTTTCAGCCTGACGACAATAATTTTCGCCACATTATCCCCAACCGAGAGGCTCATTTTTTACCTCTCTCAATTACCATTGCCGATATCGTGAAACATATTGACGATCTTCCATTTGACTTTACTCCTGGCCCCGACGGTATTCCTCCTGCTGTCCTTAAGGCCTGTGTGGAGGTTCTCCAGTCTCCACTGAAAATCCTTTTTCTAAAATCCCTGGATAAAGGGTACTTCCCCACTTTGTGGAAGAATTCGTTCATAATTCCTATTCACAAAAGTGGCTGCAAGAGTGAAATATCGAATTATAGGCCTGTTGCTAAGTTGTCTGCTATACCGAAACTTTTTGAGTCAATTATCTATTCCACACTCGCTCCTATCTGCAAGAGGCTGATCTCAACGAATCAACATGGTTTTCTTGCAGCTCGTTCCACCACCACCAATCTTCTTGAGTTCACTGCTCATGCTGTCGAAGGCTTCGTTTCCGGTAGTCAAACTGATTGTGTTTACACTGATTTTAGTAAGGCATTCGACAAGCTCTCCCATTCCATTATTATTCTGAAATTAAGAATGTTAGGCTTTCCGCAAGCCCTTCTAGTATGGTTCCAGTCTTACTTAACTGACCGGACCTACCAAGTTCTTTTTCGTAGATCCAAATCAATAACCATTGAAGCGTCGTCCGGTGTCCCTCAAGGAAGTCATCTTGGCCCTCTCCTCTTTATCTTATCAATTGATGACATTGTTCCCTTACTAAGACACTGTAGAATATTGATTTACGCTGATGACATCAAATTGTATCGGCACATAAAGAGTATGGAGGATTGCAAACTTCTGCAGATTGACCTTGATACCTTTTACTCTTGGTGTGCTAACAACAACCTGGTTCTTAATATTGGGAAATGCGAAGTCATGACTTTTAGTAGGAGACGTGATCCTATAATTTTTAACTACACCTTTTCTGATGAGGGTATCCCTCGTGTTAATTTGGTTAAAGATCTCGGGATTAGATTTGATAGTAAGCTGGATTTCTCCACTCACATCAACTATATCTCTTCCAGAGGTAGTTTAGTCTTGGGTTTTATAAAAAGGTGGTCCAAGGAATTTAATAACCCGTTGGTTACTAAACACTTATATATTTCTCTTGTCAGACCATTACTTGAATATGCCTCCCAGGTTTGGTCTCCTCACTATTCTTCGCATGTTAGAACTATTGAATCGGTTCAACGAAGGTTTGTTCGATTCGCACTGAATCATCTTCCTTGGGAAAACCCAATAGTTCTTCCATCATATGAATCCCGGCTTAAGTTACTCAACTTAAGCTCTCTTCAAAAGCGTCGAGAGGTGGCCGATGTTGTATTTGTTCATCAGCTACTTAATGGAAAGGTCGACTCAGGTTTTTTAGGTCGCCGTGCGTCGTTTAGAGAGAGTCGTTATAATCTGAGAGGTCCACCTCTTTTACAAATCAACTCCTCTAATACTAATTACGGTAGATTTGAACCTGTAAACCGCATGTTCATTAATGTTAACAATAATATTAATGTCTTTAGCGTGAGCATTAGTAAAGATGTCCTTAAAAGGAGTCTTTTTAATCTCACGTGACCATCTTTGTTTCCTGCTTGCGTAGGTTATATGTTAATTTGGGTTTGTGTTTTTATTTAATAATTTTTATGTTACTAATATTTTACGTTTGCATGTCTCAGCTGAGCCACGGCAGTGGTAAATATTTCTCAGCCCTGCTGGGAAGTGTGCCTTCTGTGTTAGAAGGGAAACTCTATATATGTATATATATATATATATATATATATATGTATATATATGTATGTATGTGTATGTATATATAGATTTTCATGCTTAGCTGAAAAGTGCGCCTTCTGTGCTAGAAGGGTTAACTCTTGCTGATATATATAAAAAAAAAAAAAAAAAAAAAAAAAAAGATGGCGAGATTACTTCTTCGCAGCCCTGAATTGTTCACTTACACAGGAACCTCAGGAAAACAACAACAATGCACACCCAATAAGAATCACCACCAGGGCCGCAACCAAGATAGAAAAAGTAACCGCAATTTATGCGATGGCCAATGGTAAAGCAGCTGAAAAAGATGACATCCCGCCAGAATTGTTGAAAGCCGATTCAAGCCTCATAGCAGATGTGCTTCAGCCAATCCTGGACATAGCATGGAACACCTGTACCTTTCCGGGGGGATTGGGCGGAAGGTATCATAGTCAAAATACCAAAAAAGGGGGACCTAACAATATGTGACAACTGGAGAGGCATCTATTTATTATCTACTCTGGTAAAAATTTTGTCATACATTTTACTACCTAGGAGAAGAGATTCAGTAGACCGAACTCTTAGGAGGCAATAGGCCGGCTCATAATTGATAATATTAACACCTTGAGAATAATATTGGAGCAATCTACTGAATTCCGATCACCCCTTTACCTTGCTTTATATGGCAGGCACTACGGCAACCTTGACTGCCTGATAAAATAATAAAATTGATAAAAGCCCTATACTACAATTTCAAATGCAGGGGTCTCCATAATGGAAAATTATCCGACAGCTTTGAGGTGAGCTCAGGAGTACGACAATTATGCCTACTACGGATGCCTTTACTATTTCTTATAGTAATAAATGACATCCTAGTCGGCGCTCTGGATAGTAGAACAGGCGGCATACAATCTGTTTCCTGGCCCGCAGACACCAGGTCCTCCAAAAAATGTTAAACAATTTGGCAACAAAAAGTAGTCCAGCAGACTTAAGGCAAAATCCGACTAAAACTAAAGAAATGAGGATAAATGCAAACACCATTGAATGGACAGCGCTGAATAACCGTGACGTGGAACTAGTAAATAAATTCTGCTACCTTGGTCGCATTATTACCGAAAATAACGGTGTAAAAGAAGACGTCAGTTTCAGAATAAGAGCATATGCATGCCTGTTCTGCATACGGAGATCTCAACTAACACCAAATTGCGGCTGTTCAACTCCAACGTTCTTTTGTACGGCTGCGAAACATGGAAAATTACTCAATTCATCACATGGCGCGTTTTCATCAACAGATTTCTACGTCGTATCCTAAAAATCCGCAAGCAACTATGGCGCCGTGGCTCCCAAGAAAGGATAGACGACCAAATCAGGCGAAGGAAATGGAATTAGGTTGGCCACGCCTAGGGACGCGAATACGAAAATCTAGCCAAACAAACCGCAAATCCGCAAGAATGCCGGCGATTCGGAAGACCTAGAACAACGTGGAGGAGAACTCTACTAGCAGAGGTCGCAACAACTGGGATATCCTGGTCGGAGCTGATAGCTGTTGCGCAAAACAGAGTCCGCTGTAGGGCAACTGTTTCCGCCCTTTGTCCCATGAAGGATTAAAGGAGCGTAAAGAAGAAGAAAGATCGTTTGTCCATCGGTTGTCCATGTTTGTCCAGCAGTTATTTTTATTTGTCCACCCGCTCGGTTATTATAATAAACTAGTTGGGATGTGGGTTCGACCCTTTCGGTCCACACGATCAACTTCCCAGTATGATGGATGTTGAATATTATGATTGGATATTTTAATAATAAATGAACAATAGGCAATATAGAATATATGCATAATACTGAGAATTTGTCACAATTGTTTATCAATATTTTCGCTAAAATGTCAAACTTATTGTGTGCACTTACAAAATTAGGATGACGAAAATGTATATAAAATTGATGTATGAATGTTTTTCGGCACCTCAATGAAGTCGATATAGTTTTTAGTTCGCGCGGTATCGTGCAGGTACACACATCACTTAAGTCAGTTAAACCAAAAACCCGCTGGACCGAATATTATAAAAATATTTTCAGATTATATTGTCGCTAATACGCTTCGAACGGCACCTCAAGTAAGTCAACATCTTTTGTGGTTCGGGCCATATCGTGCAGGTACAAAAATCACTTACGCCGATTAAACAAAAAAACGGCTCGACCGAATTTTATGAAAATCTTTTCAGATCATATTTTGGTTAATACTCTTCGAACGGCACGTCAACTAAGCCGATATCTTTTATAGTTCGCGCGATATCGTGCAGGTACAAAAATCACTTAAGTCATTTAAACCAAAAAACCGCTGGACCGAATATTATAAAAAAATTTTCAGATAATATTGTCACTAATACGCTTCGAACGGCACCTCAAGTAAGTCAATATCTTTCGTGGTTCGGGCGATATCGTGCAGGTACAAAAATCACTTACGTCGCTCAAACAAAAAAACGGCTGGACCGATTTTCATGAAAATCTTTTCAGATCATATTTCGGTTAATACGCTTCGAACAACACCTCAACGAAGTCGATATCAGTTTTGGTTCGCGCGATATCGTGCAGGAAAAAATGACCACATCCGTACGCACATACGCACACACATACTTCCTCCCAATTATTTGCTTAAAATGCTCCTGGGACCTTGAAAGATGAAAATACGTTGAAATTTTCGATTTCGATTTTCGGACCGATTACAATAACTTCCTATACTGGGAAGTTAATAATTGAATTTTTTTCAATTTTGCGAAGTTGGCAGTCCCGGTTGCGATTTTCACACTTTTTCTTTGCGCGTTCGTTTGCCCATCGTTTGTCCACGAAATAGTTGCATTTGTCCGCGCGCCGATAAAATTTTATTAGTAAATCAATTATTCGGGAAAATTAAATTGGGCATAAAAAAGGCGCATTTCGAAATTCGTATTTATATATATCTATAACCATTGGAAGTTCAATTTTATTCCGAAAAAGCGACATCAATACGACAAACAAATCCACCCCTCGGCAATTGCAACTAAATTACTTAGTCGAAATTTTTTTGACTGTGAGTGGATTTCGGCGAATCGACTCCGTCAGAAATCGTTTGTCCAGGCACAGCAGATTCGTTTGTCCATACCAAAATTCGTTTGTTCATCTAGAGAAATCGTTTGTCCAGACACAACAAACTTGCACACCAAATTTTAAAAACGTAAAAGTAATTAAAATGGAAAAAATCGGTGTGCACTACGAAAAAATAATGAAAAATTTCAATCAAGTGATGAATTTAAATACCGACAGTGGTAATGTCAAAAAAACTGAGGAAAAATATATGTAAACATTCATTTAAGCTCCATTTTTTCCGCGCTTTTTATTTCTTTTTGTCGGTATCGCACTTTTTTCAGCTATTTATTATAATTAATAGGTGGGTGGCCAAATAAAAATAACTGCTGGACATTGATTATATACTAAGTAGATATGGACAAACTCGAGTCAAATTAACTTCCAGTTACGGCACCACGAGCAGGGGTGCTAGTATCGCAGGGTTTTATGCTCCGCTATATGATTAGTTTTTGAAATCAACTTTTTCTTGTTTATGTGAAAGCCTTTCGCGCATTTGACAACAAAATCAGAAGCTGCGGCTTTGAGTTTAGTGGCTGTGGATCTAAAAATAGATCCCTATGCGCTTATTCCTATTGTTAACTTCCCAGTAGGAAGTTATTGTAATCGGTCCAAAAATCGACAAAGAAATTTTCAACGTATATTCATTTTTCAAGGTGCCAAGAGCATTTTAAGCAAAAATTTGAGAGGAAGTATGTGTGTGTAGTGCGCGTACGTATGTGGTCATTCTTTCCTGCAGGATATCGCGCGAACCAAAAAAGATAACGACTTCGTTGAGGCGTATTAACGGAAATATGATCTGAAAAGATTTTTATAATATTCGGTCGAGCCGTAAAAAAAGATAAAAGATATCGACTTAGTTGAGGTGCCCGTTCAAAGAATATTAACCAAAATATGATATGACGAGATATCCATAAAATTCGGTCGCACCGTTTTTTGTTTAAACGACGTTCGCGGGTTTTGTATCTGCATGATACCGCGAACCAAAAACTATACCTCCTCTACTACTTTGAGGTGTCGAAAGAAGAATATTAATGAAAAATACCCTAAAAAACTTTCTTAACATTCGGTCGGACTTTTTTTTGTTTAAATGGAAAACCTTCGGATAAGTGTCAGAAAGGCCTTAAATTGATAAATTTTGCTAATATCTAATAAACTCGGCGGAATGAGACCCATTCTAAGCGAAGTGATCTTTTTTGAATTCTGCGCAGCGGTAGCCTTCCAACAAAACATCACTTGTCAAAATCCGACAGTCTTTAAAAATCGTGCAAAATTTTCGTTGCCCTTTACAAACATCACCAACTTTTCAAACCTTGGATCAACACTTTTTTGACGGGGAATTGTTTTCTACGCGTGATACAGTTTCAGGAAATTCCGGTTCATCCAGGGATTTCCAGTAGTTACCGAAAAATTTGTTCTTTTTGGTCAAGTCTGACAAGAACTATCTCCGGAAAGCTTTGGAGTTTCCAAATGAAGTCATTCCCTTCCCAGTTTATCAGCGGCGCTACAACACGCTCAATATGAATTCGCTTTAGTGTAGCGAGTAAGGATGCAATGTCTACTAGTAAGTTTAGGTTAGTCTGGATGGTGCGTGAGTAGATGTCGATGAAGCTGTAATATTCCTACCGGCTTGAAGGGTATATAGAGGGGCAAAAGGGTGCTACCGCCAATGTACCTGCTTCGTTTTGCACCTTATTCAGGGGTGGTAGCACGTAAATTGTTTCAATCGACCTCTTCATATAAAAGTTAAAGATTTTTGTCGATTGAAATAACTTACGTGCTACAACCCCAGCTTAGCCAAGCTTGTTTTAGTTGCGTCCGCCCAGATATAAGAGTTATGTTCGAGGCGGAATGTAGGACTTGTATATTGTAGCCTGGGCAGCGGGCTGAAGGAGGGATTCTAATCTCTTGATTAATCTCAAGCATTGATTAGCTTGTTAACTTCCCAGTATAGGAAGTTATTGTAATCGGTCCGAAAATCGAAATCGAAAATTTCAACGTATTTTCATCTTTCAAGGTCCCAGGAGCATTTTAAGCAAAAAATTGGGAGGAAGTATGTGTGTGTGTGTGTGTGTGTATGTGCGTACGGATGTGGTCATTTTTTCCTGCACGATATCGCGCGAACCAAAACTGATATCGACTTCGTTGAGGTGTCGTTCGAAGCGTATTAACCGAAATATGATCTGAAAAGATTTTCATGAAATTCGGTCCAGCCGTTTTTTTGTTTAAGCGACGTAAGTGATTTTTGTACCTGCACGATATCGCCCGAACCACGAAAGATATTGACTTACTTGAGGTGCCGTTCGAAGCGTATTAGCGACAATATAATCTGAAAAGATTTTTATAAAATTCGGTCCAGCGGTTTTTTGGTTTAAATGACTTAAGTGATTTTTGTACCTGCACGATACCGCGCGAACTAAAAACTATATCGACTTCATTGAGGTGCCGAAAAACATTAATACATAAATTTTATATACATTTTCGTCATCCTAATCTTGTAAGTGCGCACATTTAGTTTGACATTTTAGCGAAAATATTGATAAACAATTGTGGCAAATTCTCGGTATTATACATATATTCTATATTGCCTATTCTTCATTTATTATTAAAATATCCAATCATAATATTCAACATCCATCATACTGGGAAGTTGATCGTGTGGACCAAAAGGGTCAAACCCACATCCCAACTAGTTTGACGATTTTGAATGTGATTACTCCATCACGTATCTATGTATCAAGGAGCCTTATTCTCTATTACAATATTGTTCTATTTTTTAACGAAACTGGCCAAAACCGTATTCTCTATTACAATATCGGCGTTCATTTTACATGAAAGTTTAATAATATTGGCAAATTTTTACTATCTTGTCGGATTTAACAATTTTGTAATAGAGAATAGGGCCCCTGAAGATAAAATTACGTCTAAAGGGCCCAGTGCACGATCCATGGATGGAGCGCTCCTGTATTTCGCCCTTAAAGGTACGAATCCACCAAGGCAATTGCTCGAAGGCTTTTGACTGTCGTGACGTCATATCGTGCTGCGATATGCACTTTTTTGGTGACGTCATTTTGCCCGCGAGCAAATGTTCGTTTTTCTTTGGTGAATTCGTAACTTACATATATCGGAGACAGACTAGCACTCTTAATCCGGACTATGACGTCAAAATGACGTAGACCCATATGAAAGATATGGAAATGAAATAGGGTTCACTTCATTCTGACGTCATAGTCCGAATTAAGTGTTATAGTCTGTCGAGAGTATGAAGATCTCAAGAGATGAGTCAGCCATTAGATTATTTTTTCCCACTGAGATAAAGGGAAGTATGGTGCAAGATTTCGTAGAGATAAGAGCTCACGCTCTTGGAGACAAGGTCTGGCCCGAGCTTGTCTTATATTGACGAAGGCGTAGGAGTAACGCAGGGTGCCATTGCCAAAACTATGAAGTGGTTTGTAGGGAATTGAGAGCAAATCATTAATGAATATTAGAAAGAGATCAGATGAGAGAATCGACCCTTGGGAAACGCCGGTCGAGATTCGACGCCATCCAGTATACCTACTACCTTAGTTGAATGGCCAAAAACAAAGCTCTCAAACCAGTTCTTTAGTTAGACCTGTACGTTAGTTTTACAGATTTAAAGAAGGCGTCGAATTTACCACCTTTTCCTTTGCACGCATAACTCTACACTCAAGTTTCTGCAAAAATGTAAGTACTGTAGTCGCCTTTATGGCGGAGTTTACGAAATAATAATGGAAACACTGCCTTTAGGTTCACTTATTATATTTTATTGTTTACACCTTAGTGGATCACAATTTTCTTATTTGTTATAACTAAATAAATCTTGCACTTGCATATACATATACGTATTAATTTTCGCGACGGCTTCTTTTAAAGGTTCGTTCTAGTCGTGCACGAGGAGAAGAAGGAAGATGCCGGAAATGTGATATTTTATAACCCGATCGGGACGGAATGGAAAACGGCAAGATCACTGAACTTTGAGTTCAGTGATCGATGAAGTGTTCCGACTGATCGTTTTGATCGTGTCGGAAGTTGTTGTGTGACATTGCGTAAAATTTGGTAATTAAACTTTACGCGGTCACTACATACTCCCCCCCCCAGCGTAGCGTTAACGAAATGTTACCGCTTTAGACGGCTTAGCTTCGTTGTCGCGGTCGCAACCGAAGGCTGGCTTTAGCCTGTCAATGGATATTGACTTGGTTGTGCCGTTCAATTTGACAACGTAGTGTTTTCGTAATCGTTTGATTACTTCATATGGGCCCTCATATGGAGGTTCGAAAGGTTTTCGAACTCTGTCGACTCGTATGAAGACGTAGTCGGCGTTCTCCAGGGCTTCTGGCACGTAGACATCCTTTTGGACGGATTGCCGAGGATGTATTGCCTTAATGTTCTGCATATGAGAACGAAGGCGAGAGAGGAATTCTGATTCTTCAATTGGATTTTCATCGGTTGTGATAGAAATCGAATTGGGAAGTCTCAGATTCTGACCATATACGAGCTCGGCTGGCGAGCATTGTAAGTCGGCCTTAATTGCAGTGCTTATGCCTAACATGACAAAAAGCAAGTCTTCACTCCAATGAGTAGTGTTGTCCCTTGCCATTAAGGCTGCTTTTAGTTGCCTGTGGAACCGTTCAACCATCCCGTTTGCTTGCGGGTGGTAGGCGGTAGTCCGAATTCGATGAGTGCCGAGTAATTTGGCAACTTCATTGAACAGTTTCGATTCGAACTGCGTACCTTGATCGGTTGTGATCTCAAGAGGTACGCCGAATCGTGGGACAAATTCAGTGACGAAACTTCTTGCCACTGTTGAAGCTGAGATATCCCGAATTGGGTATGCCTCAGGCCATCGCGTGAATCTATCGACTATCGTTAAGATATAAGAGTATCCACGAGATGGGGGTAGGGGTCCCACTATATCCATATGGATATGGTCAAATCTATTATTTGGAAGCTTGAAAGCTTCGTATGGAGATTTAGTATGTCGTGAAACTTTGGACTTTTGGCAACCTAGGCATGATCGAGACCACTCATTGCAGTCTTTATTGATCGATGGCCAGAAGTATTTCTTGGTAACGGCTCGTCTTGTAGAGCGAATACCAGGATGGGAGAGACTATGTTCGGAGTTGAACGCTAGTCTGCGTAAGGAAGTGGGTATGTAAGGCCTAGGAATGCCTGTACTAGTTTCACACCACACTTAAATGGGCGGTAAATGGTATTGGCGTGAGAACTAGTTTTACCTGTGAGCCGTTGCTGGGGTGCTCTTGTAGAGACTTCAACTCTGTGTCACTTTGTTGAGCCTGAGCCAGTGTAGGCAGGTCGAAGGTGACCGAGTCGACGTTGTCAGTTGCTAGTGAGCGCGACAAGTAGTCGGCGACAACGTTTTGTTTACCCGACACATGTCTGATGTCTGTGATAAACTGAGAGATTAGACCCAAATGTCTGGTCTGTCGAGGGGATCGTTCGGTCTTTGTGTGAAGGGCGCGAACCAGTGGTTTGTGATCAGTATAGACCACGAAATTGCGTCCTTCAACGAAGTAACGGAAGTGTTTGATCGCTGCATAGATTGCGAGAAGTTCGCGATCGAATGCAGAGTACTTCCGTTCGGTTGGTGACAGCTTTTTGGAATAAAAAGCTAGAGGTTGCCACCGATGACCGTTGAATTGTTCCAAAACGCCTCCGATTGCATAATCAGAGGCGTCAGTCGTAAGACTGTATTTTGCATCCTCGATTGGATGGTTCAGCAGAGTTGCTTCAGCCATCGAGGTTTTCACCTTGAGGAATGCCGCCTGACATTCTGCTGGCCAGTCAAAAACTTTATTGGCACGTGAGCGGTTGAGAAGGTCTCTCAAATGCTCGTTTATCGGCACCAACTGTTCAGCCAATTTTGGGATAAATCGGTGATAGAAATTCACCATTCCCAAAAACTTCTGGATCGATTTGACAGAAGTTGGAGGTGCGAGATCAACGATAGCCTGAACCCGATCGGAGGATGGAAGTATTCCATCCTTTGTGATGCGGTGGCTTAGAAACTTAATCTCTGTTGCACCAAAAACGCATTTCTCTAGCTTAATGGTTAAACCGAAGCTATCGAGGCGTTTAAAGAGCTCTTCGAGGTGAACGATATGCTCATACTCGGTTTTACTGGCGATAAGTATATCGTCCAAGTATACATAAACGAAGTCGAGATCTCTCGTAACTTCATTTATGAACCTTTGAAAGGTTTGGGCTGCATTTCGTAAGCCGAATGGCATACGTGTAAACTCATATAGGCCGAAGCCTACGCTCCCACAGGTTCCGGATCAGGTCGTCGTTGACTGCTGCTGATCCTCCGGCTAGTGCCTTAAGAGCCTGGAGGAACTCAGAAGGTTTTCGGTCTCCAGGCTCTTGAACTGACAGCAACTGCTCGAGACGGCGCTTCTCCGAAGTGCCGTACTTCTCGAGCAGATACTGTTTGACTTCCTCGTATGAGGACTCAGAATAATCTACGGTGCTTAGCCGCATTGCCGTTACCGCCTCTTCAGGCAATGCGGCCATGACATTGTAGACCTTAGACGAATCTGACCTGCAGCCCGCTATTTTAAACATGACGTCTGCCTGGTAGAACCAGGAAGCGGGATGGTGTACCCAGAACTTCGGGATATCTAGTTTCGTCAGTTTGACGGCACCGACTTCCGAAGTTCCGGGTTTTGACTCTTCCGTGCGTGGAACGTCTTGTTCCATATGGCTTCCTTCTACGTTTGACATTTTTGTAATTTCAAAACGAATCGGGTAAAACAAAAGAAATTAAATCACGAACCAGAAAAATGTTAGGTTTATATATGTATGTATATATGTATATATATCTGAATATATACTCGTATGTATGTATATGTATATGTTAAAAGTGTGTATATTATATAAAGCCAAGAAAATGTATTCTATAATGTGTTTACGTTGTATATATGTTATCTATAATAATATATATTTAAACCGAATAAATGTATTTTAATGTATGTAAAACCAGAATTATGTATATATATAGGTATGTATATATGTGAAAAAAAAATTTTATATTTGATAAATAATTCTTATCTATATACGTGCCACGTCCAACAATATATTTTTAGAGAAAAACTTCAATTTAGTGTATTTTTTTAAGTTATATAACCAAAAATCTAGTATATAGAAAAAAACTTAAAAATATGTCTATATGTATGTAGGTATATATGAAAATAAAAAAAATAAAATAAAAAATATATGTAGGTATATATAAAATAAAAATAAAATCAAAAAAAAAATATATGTATATATTCAAAGAAAATAAAATAAAAATTATCCTGTGGTTCCGTTTGCTGCTTCCAAATTGCTCCCTTTGTTATTGTTTCTGTGATTATGTTTTTTATTTTAAATGAATCACAAAATTTATTAGGCACGCGGATGCTCTCGAAATTATTATCTATTATTTTTTTAAATTTGTTCGTTATTATTTTATATTTTTTATTTATTTAATCTTGTTCTGTTTCTTAATATTAAAAATGAAAATAATTGGTTTTTATTGTATATTAATTCTTATTCCTGTTGTTTCTTTTTTTTATATCGGGAAATCTCATCAACTATTATAAAAAATCACACTTTGAGTAGAAAAGAGATTTGTTAAAGGAAAAAAAAATTATCACCGCTGTATTTGTTGTTTGAGCAATCGAGATGCTTTTAACAATATTTTGTAAATTTTAAAAATTATGCTCTGATAACAATGAATTTAAATCACCACCACAAAATTAATTCTTGCGATAACCTTGAATTATTGACGCGATATTGATTCAGTGAATTAATAACCAGATCAAAAATATTTAATGGAAATATTTCGCACATTTGAATATTTTGCGGTAATCAAAATTTGTTTTTTCTTTGTTAAAGTCTTTACATTTAGTTTAATTAAAGAGAACTGGCATTCCGTTATTTTTAAGAACCATGATACAATAATGAAAAAAAAAACTTCCAGTTATTTTTTTGTAACGTTTTCGATTCTCACAGCCTTAACGTGTTTTCTTTTTGGTATTATTGTGCAGATCTCTGTACAAATTATAATTTGTATTTATATAAATGAAATGAATTTCTATATAATGATGATTATGAACCATCAACAGAGATCGAATTAGATAAACGTGATGAACTATCTAAATTAGCTGTACTATTATTCTAGCGACTATGATTTATTCCACTGAGTGAAACACGATGTGTTATTAAATAATTTATATGAATTTTATTTCGATTGTGCAACGTGCTCTGCGTGTTGCCGTTAGGGTCACCACTGTAGTCGCCTTTATGGCGGAGTTTACGAAATAATAATGGAAACACTGCCTTTAGGTTCACTTATTATATTTTATTGTTTACACTTTAGTGGATCACAATTTTCTTATTTGTTATAACTAAATAAATCTTGCACTTGCATATACATATACGTATTAATTTTCGCGACGGCTTCTTTTAAAGGTTCGATCTAGTCGTGCACGAGGAGAAGAAGGAAGATACCGGAAATGTGATATTTTACAACCCGATCGGGACGGAATGGAAAACGGCAAGATCACTGAACTTTGAGTTCAGTGATCGATGGAGTGTTCCGACTGATCGTTTTGATCGTGTCGGAAGTTGTTGTGTGACATTGCGTAAAGTTTGGTAATTAAACTTTACGCGGTCACTACAGTACTTTTAACGAGGAGCTTTTCTATCCACTCAATCAACTCGGTAATTTTCAAAGTTACAACTTTTAATAAAATGACAGGCATTTAATAAGGCATTTACCTTTGAACCAAAAAAATAGTAAAAATGAATGAAAATATTGTAGATATGTATTATAGAACTTATTAAGAAACTAGCTGATGTGCATTTGGTGTTTAATGGTGGGCCTACACGAAAGAGGTTTTTGTCCGTCTTACTTTGTTTGAATGAAATGGCCGGCGGAATGCCTGTGCGGACAATGTCGACGAAATATTTGTGCACACATTTCCAGCGGCTTTCCTTTGTTTCGCGGACAAAAATCTATGGAAAAAGAGTTCGCTCGAACAAGGTTTGTATTATGTGGGCGGGCCATAAGGCTCACATGCCCAACTATCCAGTATGATGAATATTGAATATCACAAAGGCCTTTCAATTATCGGTTAATTTCTACATACTAGAGTTTTCTATTCTCTTCGTCTGTGGTTTTTACTACTAACACTATGCTCCCTCATTAAAGATGGTCGTCCCAAGCAAGAGCTTGCGATCCCTCAGCATTCTTATAGCTACACAATATGTCTACATCTTTCTTCTTGGAGTGTGGCTCTCGTTGCAACCTGAACATCAGGAATTCCAACTTGTTTGCAATCCACAAAACTAGTGAGTTTTTGTGTCGATGTACCCGCCACTAATTATGGGTTTTCATGGCAGGCTTCCAGTTGAATAATGAACCCAGACTGTTTTTTTTTAATAATTTATTTACAATTGTTTTATTTTCAATTTTAAAACTTGATGCTATCAGAATTAAGCAAAAGGATGGTTTTATTGAAGCTACCATAATTAAATGAACGGGTGGTGGAGTGGGATATTCATATACATGTACATATGAACCGTTGAGAATCATAGTGGCGTAAGTCAAAAATTTTCAAAAATAGAGTTAAAACTAAATTATACTATTTACGCATCACCCTGTTCATCTCCATATTAAAAGTAGCTATAAGTTACCGTTAGAACCCCAGACGGCAGCGTGTTGTTATCATTACGAACAAAACCGTCATATTGCTGAGGATGAAAGTGGCGTAAGTCAATTAATCGCGGGTTGTATTTTTTTCTTATTGTGTGCGTTTATTAATAGTGAAGTGAATGTTCAAAATTTTATTTTCGTTTCCAAGGAATTATATATGGTAAATTTAAACTCCGTCAATAGTTTTATAGTTAGGTAGATTCCATGAAAAAATTAAATGTACTAACTAACTTTATTATAATTTCAAATTTGTATTTATATAGCATCAAGGAATAATGGATCGCAGGAGACATTACAAAAGGATTATAATTAATAGTGACTTAGATTCCGATACTCCTGATAGCGAAATCAGTGACCTAAATTGTACCTCTTTTATCGAAAGTGGGGACACATCAGTTCCATTGATGGGGAATGTAATGAATAAAAATATTTCCGAATCTTCACCAAGTGAATCCAGTGTCTTTATGGGACCTTTAAATCCAAATTCATGTAGAAAAAGAAAAAGGAACCCGGAAAAACACAAAAAGGCAATATCGAAGAAATTGAGGAACTCTGGTAAACAATATCTAAACGTAAAGGGGCATTTAGTTAATAAAAAGTCATTTTCGAATACTCTGTGTGGATGTAAAAATAACTGTAATGGCAAAATAACACCGGGCAGCCGAAAAGCAATGTTTGATTCCTTTTGGCAAATGGGAAATTTCTCTCAGCAGAATACTTTTATCTCAGGACTAATTCAACGGTATGAAGTCGTGAAAAGGAGGCCTAGGAACACTGACGCTACTTTAAGAAGTGGCTCTAATAAATATTTTCTCAAAACAGAAAACGGGTTGTCAGTGGCAGTCTGCAGGAAGTTCTTCCTCGATACTTTACGTATTTCTGAAGGACGAGTTAATAGAGTCCTCAAAAAAGTATCCGTTGGAAAACAGCCAGGTGAAGATCTTAGAGGTAGTAAGGGTTGCCAACCTAGAAAAATTCCTGAAGATCTTGTAAATTACGTTTGTCAGCACATTGAATCATTTCCATGTTATCAGAGTCATTACACAAGGCAGCATAATGCAAACAGAAAATATTTGAGTGACTCGTTAAATATCAGGAAGATGTATACACTTTTTGTAGAAAAATGTACAAAAGAAGGTGTAAGTCCAGTGAAAGAGCATTTTTATAGATATATTTTCAATACAAAATTTAATTTACAATTTCATGTACCTAAAAAGGATACCTGTAGAAAGTGTGATATTTATAAAATTAAAACTAATAAATCCTGAAATAAGCGTACAAGAAAAAGCTCAAATTGAAAATGAACACGAAACGCATTTGCAGGAAGCAGAATTGGCAAGGAATTCTATGAAACAAGATTCGGAATATGCAATAAATAGTCCTGAAACGTATGTTTGTAGTATGGATTTACAAAAAGCTTTGCCATTTCCTGTTATTACAGTGTGCGATGCTTATTACAAACGAAATTTATATTGTTATAACTTCGGTGTACACGATCTTGTAACAGATACGGGTTCATTTCACGTTTGGGATGAGACTATAGCTTCCAGAGGAGCTCAAGAAACATCTTCTTGTCTCATTAAACATTTAAAACTTAATGCGCAAGGTAAAACGAATGTTGTAATCTACAGTGACACTTGCGCCGGGCAAAATAGAAATATTAAAATGGCTTTAGCACTCATGTACTTCCTTCAAACAAATGAAACGACTATCGAAAAAATAGAACAAAAATTTTTAATATCTGGTCATTCCTTTCTACCCAATGATTCCGATTTTGGATCAGTTGAAATCGCAGCCAAAGGAAAAGTTATTTACATTCCTAAAGAATGGTATGGTATTATGAGATCTGCAAGGCGGAAGAAAAAATTTGCCGTTTATGAAATGATTTCCGATGAATTTTTCTCTACTAAAACACTGGAACAGAATATTACAAAACGAAAAATGTCGCAAGAAAAAGATCCTGTGAACTGGTTGAAAATGCAATGGATATGTTACGACAAAAACCGCCCTTATGAGATTCTTTACAAGGAGTCGTTGCAAGAATCTGCAAATTTCAATATTTTAAACGTTAAACCGGCAGGAAGAATAGGTAGACCAAAACTTCTTCAACATATTCCTAGGGAACTATTATATCCCAGAAAGAGGCCTGTTTCTGTGCTCAAGAAAAAGGACATGATCGATCTACTTCCGTTTATTCCACCAGTACACCACGGTTTTTTCCACAACTTGGTTACTACTGATGATGAAGAGGATATTGGACCTTTGCATTTTCATGAAGACGAAAATGGTGAAGAAAATAACGTTTCCTGCTGAGTTTAATAAAATTTTATAAACTACCGGAAATTATTTGAAAATTTATATTTAATTTTTATTCTTTTATCATTGGAATTCATTACGTTATTTTTCATTTCATTTAAAATACTTCTTTTTTTAATTTGTTCTTATTAAAACACATTTCTCATATTTTATTTAAAAACTATTTTTTAATATCTTTGCGATATTATGTCATTAAACTGATTTAATTCCGTACTTTACTAAGAATGACAGTGGAATTATTATTGTAAGGCAATTTAGATAAAAAAAATTAAAAACAAGCTTTTATAAAAAATATTAAATGATAAAAAAGTCTTTAAATATGCGTTAATAAGGTGAACTAAAAAGTATAAAATATTTTTTTTTAATCCACCTGTATGTAACTACAAGTAAAAGTTAATATCTGAAGCATTTATAAACTTTACATTTCATTGTCTTTTGAACCAAAGGTTTGAGCCAAATTTGAGCATCACTGGTTATCGGGAAGTGGGCGAAATATCGATCGCAAGATTCCGCCCCAAAAATATCCGCCATTTTATGGGGGCCGCCATATTGGATGTACCGCAAAATTGCATATACTACATTGCATTGTCTTCAGAACCAAAGGTTTGTGCCAAATTTGAGCATCACCGGATATCGGGAAGTGGCCGAAAAATCGGTCGCAAAATTTGTCCCACACAGAAAACGAAGTTAAAGCTTGTAAAAGGGTTGTTTTGACTGAAAAAAACAAACTAAAGCTTATATTCTAAAATTTTGATAGTTTATAAAGTGGCATAAAAGAATTACATATTCGTATCTCTAGACGGGATTTTTTTTTTGAAGAAAAACGCGGAGTTTCATTTTACTCCGAATTAATAAAACATGACTTACGCCACTATGACTCTCAACGGCTCATTTATACAAAAATTCTTAGAATTTCGGATAATTATTTAATTTATCACCCCACCCCCACAGGAGGTAGGGTTTGTAAGGGGTTAGCCAGAGCACATTTTTTTGGGAATAGCTGTTGGTCACCCGTTGGTTATTCAGGGTATAAAATTTTGAAAAAGTAATTTTTATAAAAAATAGCACCGCATTTTTGGAGTATTGCGCGAACCTTCTGCCGTTGGCTGCTAGCGGAGGGCGGGCGGTCTGATAAGTAAACAATTACCCTTAATATAAACATTTAAAAAAATCTTTCACAATCGGAACTATTTTTCCTTCATTGACGACTACTCTTGAGAAATATTAAGTAGGGTTCTGAACGAAAATTCTAATATTTTTAATTTTTTTCTACTATGGTGCCTACGCAAATATATACATATATTCTTATTTTAAAATAATTTACTCAATTTGTTCTATAAGCAATAATTAAATCAATACGCAAAAACTAGAATTTTTGTTCAAAAAAAAAAAACCTATTCAATTTTTCTCAAAATAAAAAAAAACACGATGCAAAATTCCCCATTACATTTGCATCTTTCTTCCCATTCATTAATTTCTTCCAGGGATCGTAAATGTTATAACTTATATCGAAAAAATCAGAAATTAAAAATTACTTCGAAACATATATTATTTAAGGCAATAGTAACAGTTAAATATTAACAAACATAATAAAAGTTATTTTTAACTATAATTTTTTCAATCTTTTTAAACTGTTATTAAAGATTTTTGTTTTTTTTTTTTTCTTTTTGTTCGAGATAATAATTAAAATTTTTATTTTTAAAATCAAAAATAACGGTTAAAAAAGACTTTTATTTTTTTCTGTCTTGCATAAAAGTCTTTTTAAGATTTTTATTTTTCCAGTTTTTCTATAAAAGTCTTTGAAGGCTTTTATTTTTAAAATATAAAAATAAAAGTATTTTACTGAAAACAGATAAAATAATTATCGCGATATTGTGCTTAATTGTTTAATATCAATCCAATACTATCGTAGCGTACTATCGAGCATAGTTATTTTATTTGTTTTCTGCAAGAGACAGAAAAAAATAAAAGTCTTTTCTAACAGCTATTTTCGATTTTAAAAATAAAAGTCTTCTCATAACAGTTTTGAAAGACTGCAAATAAAATACAAAAATAAGTGTTTTGACCTGAAACTTTTTTAGTTAAATATAACTGTTTTTGTTTTTTTAACATTAAAATTTATATTAACTATTAAACCTGAGTTTTATAATAAAATTATACAATTTAAAAGCAGCCTCACCATAGAGTATAATTCTGACTACTCAGTAAAATTCTTATGCAGATCAGAAAACATTTACTATTTGATTTTTTAAGTCAAAAATACAAATATAAGAGTTATTAACGATCCCTGATTTCGTCGCTCTTAAATTTCAGCCACCGACCAAGTCATAGTTTCAGCCCACCCACCCCCTTCCAAAACAAAACAAAAGGAATATCCGCACATAGTACAGTCAATCTTTATTTTTGATTTGAAAAAATTACATCGGGGATTTTTTTTCATAAATCGTTAGGGGTCATGAAAAACGCTTAAACCGAAATTTGTAACCTCCCACCACTCGCAGGTTCCTGGAAAACCCAAAAAGTTTTTTGATGCATGTTTCTCGGAATCAGTGCACTTTAGAGAAAAAGTTTATTAAGAAAAAAAGTAGAAGACATTGCTGTCTATAATTAATGTCTTTGAGGCAATTTCGTACGACTTAAAATGCAAAAAGTAGGGGGCGCTAAACTTTCAAAAAAAGTGTTTCGCCCTCTACTTTTTACATTAATTAATTTGAGTGCCCTTTTTTGCACCTTATCTAACCATGCCAAGGTGGTTATTGGAGCGCCGCCGCCCAAACGATGCAGTTATATTCGAGAAGAGGCCGAATGTAGGATTTATAAATAACAGCACGGGCCGATGGCTGGAAGAAGAAATGGAACCTCTTAAGAAATCCCAAGCACTGGGATGTTTGTTTGGCGATTTGGAATATGTGGTCATTCCATCGCAAGTCTTTAGCTAATGTCACGCCTAAGATGTGTAGGGATGGGTCGTCCTTTAGTTCAACGTTACCCACTGTCAAGAATAGCGAGCTGTTGAACTTCTTTTTTGAGATAAGACAGTACTTGGTTTTGGTGGGGTTGAATTCGACACGATTCTTCTTTCCCCACTCTAGAGTTAGAGTAATGTCGTTTTTAATAGATTTGGGCATTGGTTCACGATCATCAAGCAAGACTAGATCTGGCATGAGTCTGTCTTGTATCGAAGCTGTACGAGTAACGCATAGTACCGTCGTCAGCGAAGCTGAGAAGTGGGTTGAAGGGGATTGAAAGTAGGTCATTTATAAAGATGAGAATTTAAGCACCAGATCAACCCTGGAGCTCAATCAAATGTTAGGCGACAAACAATATGGGACTAGCCCAAAAAGCGAATTTATAATATGTCAACGAAAAAACAACGCATGCACTGAAAGCATGCACTGTTTTTATGAATCAGATCTCATAGCCATTACTGACGTTACGGCCCTCTGTGAGCCTAAACTATTTTTTCCGTCGGCTTTATATCTTTGCACTAAGCCTCCACTTTCTGGTGCAGCAATTTAAAAAAAAACCTTAATCAGAAAGGCCCGTTGAATGTCCTTTCAAGTGAGTTCTTAATGCTTTTGAATAAATCAGATTCTCTGAAATGAGTCCCGAGAAGCAGCTCGTCATACCTACTACTACCAAACTCTTCCACGAAGGCTTTCGAATTCATATTCCATCCAGTTCAAGGCCTTAAAGGTTCGCTGGTCTCGCGTCATCGCCTTTCAGAACATCTGAGGTGATGAATTGTATCTTATCAGCAGAGTGTCCAATTATACCCCAAGGACTTGTTACTACGATTTCGTCAGGTTTATCCTTTCCATTGTTCTTCACACTCTTCGCTTCTTGGGGAGTTTTGTTAGTTAATACATATTCATTTTGGTAACTTTAAAGTGCCAACGCAATACCTCAAGAAACCCATGTAAATAAGTACCAAATAGACAATCTTCAACATATTTTTCCCACTGGATGTCAATCATATCTCCCTAGATCACCTATTTTACTTTAAGTAAATTGTTATTCAAACGGTAAAACGTCGCTAACGTCAATCCTTCCCAAAATATGTGTCCCTTCAATTGAAACACGAACTTGTAAGTTTTGCCGGCTGTGTGATTTAAGGGGTGTCGTGTAATGCAATAAATGTATGTATATCCCCTCCAGCCTTCTTGTCGCAAACCTTTTTCATCGTTTTCAAAGTCTGCTGTTGACTTGGTAAACTTTTTCCTGAGACTCGAAAGGCCTTGTAAATTGCAGATGTCGATATGCCATTGTAAAATAATAATCTGAGTACAATCTGCTCTAGGTAGGCAGAAGTGTATGAATGGAGAAGTCAATCACCTCTGACAGAGCTTTGAGGCTTGTGCTTTCATTTTCAATTATTGTAATTCTATTGTTGCTCTAGTAGCTGCGACACATCATTAAATACTTGGAACATGTTTTACCATAGCTTTTTTTGTTTAGTTAAGTAGCAAATGATGCAATAAAAGTCAAGGACATTAAAGAAAATGTTGCTGTTTAGTCTGAATATTTAAAAAAAAACAGTGGGTGTGTGTACTTATGTACCCGCATCAGAAGTGAAGTGATTTTAACATTAATTTTTAATTTGCATACAAATAATTTATTGGATTCTGTTTATTTTCGTCCGTTGGAAAGTGGAAGTATCATGATGCCGACACGCTCGAGCCTGTCGGTTATACCGGATTCTAATCCTAACTAAAATCACCTACTAGTCGACTCATTAGTCAACTCATTAGTCAAAATATCTGTTTTATGCAAATGCATCTGAAACCGTAAGTCCTATCATAACAAAATGTTCATAAAGTTTGTAGCTCATACGATTTTCTACAAAAGATGTTATTATACATTTTCCCGTACGTATTGCCATTCATGAGATATCACCGTTTTAAAGATTTAAAATATTCATATGAACTCATTCACGACTTGTATAGGTTTTCCGACGTTCAAGTTGGACTACTTTTCTAATTTTTTCAGGGGTCATTACTGGATGTATTTGGAGGAAAAATGTGTTCTAGATAGGGGGCAAACCACTAAGATGCAGGGTGTTCGCGAAAAAACAATGTCTTTTTTTGTCATTTATTTAGAGTTGAATAACTCCTAGACCAATTATCGTAAACCAATATACTTAGACTCATCTTTTAGGTCAAAGTGTATTCTTTTATTTGATATAAAGATCAGGAACTTGAGTTGCTCCGTTTAGAAGATATGTAGGATCAAAGCATGAGCGAAATGTTTAAAAGCCTAATGATATTTTTTATTCAATTTAAAGTACAATCGACCTTAATAGTCACAGCAAACATTGTCTTATTTAGAAGAAAAAATGACTTTTTTAGAGTATGGTAGGTTTATCAAAGGGTACTGTTGCATCATCATCACCATCATCACCTAAAATAGTTAAAGTAAATAATTAGTTTTAAGATATTTAACATTTTTGATTACTAAAAATATTTGAATTACTAAACATGTAAACAACGCGGTCACAACTCAGAATTTTCTAGTCTCGTTTTCTCAATTTTCTTCACTTTTTAAATGTTATTAACGGATTTTTTCTCCTCTGCAAAGACGGTAATTTTCCAAGCCCATATAATATAATAGGTTTCGAGATATTTCTGCAGGGAAGTAAGTTTGGCAATGCCTTTAGTTTTGGTGGGGATAAATATCATTACTTTATTCGGAACTGACCCGATTTTCGAACTTACGCATACTAACGTAGTATGAAATAGAAATGTCAAGAAGTTTGACATTTCTTCTTTGGCAGATTTAGGTAAGTGTAAATATTAATTTTAAGGTAAGTTTCTAGCTACATATTTATTATTCTCTTTGGTAGTTATTTGTTATATATTCTTTTATGTTTAATATTTATTATTTATGTTTTCTTTGTTGTGCTATTTGTCTTTCCTTTGTGATATTTGTTTACTTTGTTGTGACCGGCCCGGAGTTGTGATCCGGCTCGAAGGACCAAAAATGTTTAGTATCTTCAAATAATAAATAAATCCGCACTTTTATTGTAACACAAATTAATATAATTTTATTCAATTTTTCACATCTACATATGTATTTCAAATTAATTCACATCATAAATTTTATTTTACCAAATCTAAATTCATTATCTACAGCACAAAATTTATTTTTCACATCGAAATTCTTTATCAAATCAAGCATTTATTTATTCACAGAATTCAATATCTTAAATTTCTTTAAAACTCACTATTCTAAATTTACTTTCAAAAAAACTAACTTTAAATTTCACCTTTAAATTTTAAGTTCAGTACTTCAATTTTATACACTAGCCAACTCGGTCACAATTCTACTATTTTCTGTATATTCTAAATTACTTTGAATTTTAACTTCTCTGACTAATAGTATTTAAGTTTTTTCAGCAATATAATTTTAATTTCACGATTTTACGACAACTAGAAAACGGGACTAGAAAATTCTGAGTTGTGACCGCGTTGTCTAGTTGTCGTAAAATCGTGAAATTAAAATTATATTGCTGAAAAAACTTAAATACTATTAGTCAGAGAAGTTAAAATTCAAAGTAATTTAGAATTATACAGAAAATAGTAGAATTGTGACCGTGTTGGCTAGTGTATAAAATTGAAGTACTGAACTTAAAATTTAAAGGTGAAATTTAAAGTTAGTTTTTTTGAAAGTAAATTTAGAATAGTGAGTTTTAAAGAAATTTAAGATATTGAATTCTGTGAATAAATAAATGCTTGATTTGATAAAGAATTTCGATGTGAAAAATAAATTTTGTGCTGTAGATAATGAATTTAGATTTGGTAAAATAAAATTTATGATGTGAATTAATTTGAAATACATAGATGTGAAAAATTGAATAAAATTATATTAATTTGTGTTACAATAAAAGTGCGGATTTATTTATTATTTGAAGATACTAAACAGGTACTTTACAGTGAGACGTAGTGAAACATGTTTTACGGGTACATGGACAGATATGATAATAGAACAATCTGCAAATAGAGAATTCAAAGTGCAAGGAGGTATAGTTCAGAGAGGTTTTACTGATGAAGTTTTGTCAGCACACGTTGTAACGAAGTCATCTCTCTCGAATATATGTGTTGCACTTGAGGACTACTGTAACACCCATTTTGGGACAAGTGAACAGCACATTGAGCTAAGAGAATCTCGGGTGACTAGAAATAATAATGATATAAGAAAGTTGGTTGATTGGTTTGATTTACATGATCCATTCCCAGAAAAAGAAGCCATTATGTCTTTGAGCACTGGTGTCATTGGAAACAGCCTAATTAATTGCCATATGTCGAAAAATCATGGAGAAAAAGGTATGATGGAAATGGCAGGCAAAATTTTTGAAAAAATCAAAATTACACGTTAAAGTAGAGTACACTCCCTTGCCACAATGTATTCTGCTGTAAAAGTGAACAATAAAATTATAACAGTAGAAGACCCTTTGATTCTTTATCAAAGAATGCTACTGTTAAAAAAATCTGATAAAGACCTGGAAGAGTACCTTCGGTATGAACTGGCTCCATTTTCTATGTCTCTTTTTAAGAGTAAAGGTGAAATGCGTAATACTGCCAAATCTGATCTCTACGATGAATTTCCAACTGTAGATGAAGCTACATTAAAGGATACAAACATTTATATAATCGATGGAGGATTTTTATTACATCGATTTAGATGGAGTAAGGAAATGAGTACCTTCAAAGATGTATGCAAGGGGTACATAAATTATGTCAAAAAGTATTATAAATCGTGTATTGTTATTTTTGATGGTTACAGTGATAACACTAGCACTAAAGTCTGTGAGCAGCGACGTAGAAATATAGCTTGCTCTTCTCCAAATTTTAAAATATAGAATGACACGGCAGTTACTATAAGTTAGCAAAAATTATTATTAAACGCATTTAATAAAGAACAATTAATTCAATTACTAACTCAAGCATTTACTGAAGAGCACATCGAAGTTAGAAATGCAACAGCAGATGCAGACCTTTTGATTGTGAATACTGTAATTGAAAAATCGCATGCAATGCAAACAACGATTGTAGGAGAGGATGTTGATCTGCTTGTTCTTTTAATTGCTTTAACTCCAACACAAAATGATATTTATTTTCTTAAGCCAAGAAGTGGTAAAGTCAAACCAAAATTTTTTTCTACTGGAAGCCTCCAAACACAATATACTAAATTAAGAACATTCATTTTATTAGCACATTCCTTCAGTGGTTGCGATACTACAAGTTGCATTTTTGGTAAAGGTAAAAAATTGATTCTGAAACTTTTTCAAAATGAACCACTATTGGCAAATGTCATTTTTTCTTCTAAATAAGACAATGTTTGCTGTGACTATTAAGGTCGATTGTACTTTAAATTGAATAAAAAATATCATTAGGCTTTTAAACATTTCGCTCATGCTTTGAACCTACATATCTTCTAAACGGAGCAACTCAAGTTCCTGATCTTTATATCAAATAAAAGAATACACTTTGACCTAAAAGATGAGTCGAAGTATATTGGTTTACGATAATTGGTCTAGGAGTTATTCAACTCTAAATAAATGACAAAAAAAGACATTGTTTTTTCGCGAACACCCTGTATCTTAGTGGTTAGCCCCCTATCTAGAACACATTTTTCCTCCAAATACATCCAGTAATGACCCCTGAAAAAATTAGAAAAGTAGTCCAACTTGAACGTCGGAAAACCTATACAAGTCGTGAATGAGTTCATATGAATATTTTAAATCTTTAAAACGGTGATATCTCATGAATGGCAATACGTACGGGAAAATGTATAATAACATCTTTTGTAGAAAATCGTATGAGCTACAAACTTTGTGAACATTTTGTTATGATAGGACTTACGGTTTCAGATGCATTTGCAAAAAACAGATATTTTGACCCTAAAACCCCCTAGAAAGAAAGGTTCCCGGGGTAGAAAATCGGTAGACTTTATAACCCCTTATTAAGAACCCTAAAAGGAAGCTCCGTGCCAATTTTCAGCCTGTACCCAATCATTTCCGCTATTTTTACTATTTTTCCTGTACTATATGGAATTCACACGATCGTATCATTATAGTCTATGACGTTCTTTTCTTTACCTTTAGCTGAGGGTTATAGCGCAGCCGTTTGCTCGGCTAATCTCCAGCATTCCAAAAGGACATGGTCTGTGTCCTCTATCACATTTAGGAATGATGAGCATTGCGCGAACTCATCTTGTCCGAACAGGAGCGCGTTCAAACACCTTACTATAGTTAACCATGGTTAACTATGGGAAACTTTTGGCGTTCAAAAACTCCCGTGTTTAGCCATGGTCTAGTTAATTTTTCAGCATGGTTGGCGATAGTTAAGAAGAAGAAGAAAACAACTTCATGGACAAATTAAAGTGGGATTTGTGAGATTATTGTAAATAATTAATGGACGCATACAGTGGCATAGCAAGAAATATTTTCAAGGGGGGTTAAATAGTTATAAGTCGAGTCCTGAACTTAAACATTATCTTTCAAAATTGATACAACTTTTAGTTATGTTTTAATAGGAATAAGACCAGAAGTGTTTTAGAGGAATTCAGTTTATTAACTATTAACATACATGATCAATGGTTCCAGAGCAATGCTTGTGGAAAAGTCACAATTCTATGTTTCTACATTTTTCGGCAAATTTGTTGATTACTTCCTTATCCGTTACGTCGATTTCCCTGTACTGATAAAAAAAGAGCTCTCTTAGCTTAAGAGACTTTTTCTTGAACCAAGCAACTAACGTTTTGGATATAACAAAAACAAAACTGTCTTCGGATAAGCAATACTCATAGTCTTGGTTTTATTGTCTTGGATGAAGACAAAAGTTGACTAGATGTAAAAAAAAATCTTGGTTTGAGATACTCATTTTTTTAATTTAAGCAACTCAACTTCTTAGTCAAATAATATCAAATTCTTAAAGCAGGCACATTAATTTTCTTGACGGCTGTTTTGAATAAGGACTCATATTTTTTCTAATGATCATATGCCAGTGTCAAATTAACTACAATATTTCCATTAATAAAATAGTGAATTACCTCAATAAATATTCTCGAATTAAAACTTTATCTTGTCTTGATTTAATACAAATTTTGTTTTGAATAAAAAATATTTAGTTTCTTGAGTTAAAAATTAAAAAATCTTATGTCGAAAAAGACATATCTTGGTCAAAAAATATAAGTATTGAGCGAAGAAGTACAATTGCTTGGCTCAAGAATTTCTAGTGTCTTACCAGAGATAACATAATACATACGGAGTATTATGTTATCTCTGCTGATACCTTATTCATAAAAATATTTTATGGCGTTACAAAAATACAGAGTTATATTAGTTATTTTGCCCGAAAAAGAAGAAATAGCATTATTAATACCTTAGCCACAGTTACGGGATATAACAACTATACAGAAATTCAATACTCATTATAGGTATAATAGCCGATAATCTGAGATACTCTCCTTTTGCGCCGGGCCTGGGGTAATTTTTTATGGGCTGTGACCCACCTCCTTTTATAAATTTTGTTCCCCTCTTTTAACTTAAAAAGGTAACAAACGCAGAAAAGACTCAGAAAATTAATTTGTGAAGAGATGTGCGCGTGCCGAATGAATAAAGTTAAGTTATCTTTATATGTATTGAAAAGAGCTTTTAAATATATGTAAAACCGTGCTCAAAGTTTATTCATCATAATATGCATAGTTTTACTATAATTATTCGAAATATTTTTTATCCTAAGTTTAAAATAATTTAAAAACTATGCTGAAAAAATTCCTTTTAAGTTCATGAGCATTTTCATTCATAAATTGAAAGTGGTCCGCAGCAAGCAGCACAACTTCCCCAAGCAGAAGCGCGCAAGCGACTGGCGGAAAACGTCATCAATCTAGTAATCAAAGTGATAAAAATTCAAATTTCTACTAAATTGCTACAAATTATTTCTGTAGCAAATGTGTAAAATACAAAATCCTTAAAATAAAAAAAAATGTATAAAAAGGGGCGTGTTTCATTCATAATTTGTAAATTTTTTAAATAATCATTGAAGTCCCAGGAAAATACACCCCCTGTGGCAATACGCAGTCGCGACTATTTACAAAATTTGGCAACGATGTGCTTTTTGTCACGGGGTTTGAAAAGATCTATACTAGCCACTTATGCAATAACAGAGAAAAATTTGATGTCTTGAGAGTCAACCTGTGGAGCGCTGAATAAATTCTTCCACAGATGTTCAAGGATCTGGCAATGTAATGATTGCTATGAATCATGAGGCTTGTCCAAAGGTGGTTGAGCTTAAGGATACTTTATTTGTTTCAGATTAAAGGTCAAACTTGGTATCAGTTGCTAAAATAACCGATAAGGGCCATAGGGTAACATTTACCAAAGATTCAGCGCCAATTACTAATCAAAATGGCAGGGTAAGACTCAGTGCAATTCGAAAGAATAATTTATATTTTCTTTCACAGACTCACCAGTTTGCTAAGGTATCTGCACTTGTAAGTCAAGATGATCTCCGGAAATGGCATGAAAAGTTGGGTCATTTAAATTTTAAGGACGTGGTTAAGGTAATTATTAAAAATATATGCAAGGGAACCGGACGTTACTCTAAATTTCAAAAGACCTTATCGTTATTTCTTTAATTCACGAGAACTTTATTTGCAATTATATTTATTGTTTTAGTATTGAGTATTGATTTATTTAATTTACAACATCCTCGGGCCCGGCAAAGTTCTTCATTTCGAGAGGGTAGAGCAATTGAATTGTCCTTCGTAGTACATATAGTTCCGTTTGAGAGCCGAATTTCACAGGCTCGTATTTGATTGTCGCACCCTGGGAAAACTTTATCTATGACAGCCATTTTCCAATGAATTCTAGGAGCAGTAAATGTGAAGTCATGACTTTTAGTAGGAGACGTGATCCTATAATTTTTAACTCCACCTTTCTTAATGAAGGTGTCCCTCGTGTAAACTTTGTTAAAGATCTCGGGATTAGATTTGATAGGAAGCTGGATTTTTCCACTCACATCAACTATATCTCTTCTAGAGGTAGTTTAGTCCTGGGTTTTATAAAAAGGTGGTCCAAAGAATTTAACAACCCCTTGATTACTAAACACCTTTATATTTCTCTTGTCAGACCATTACTCGAATATGCGTCCCAGGTTGGGTCTCCTCACTACTCTGTGCATGTTAGAACTATTGAATCGGTCCAACGTAGGTTCGTTCGATTCGCACTGAATCATCTTCCTTGGGAAAACCCATTAGTTCTTCCATCTTATGAATCTCGGCTTAAGTTACTTAACTTAAGCTCTCTTCACAAGCGCCGTGAGGTGGCCGATGTTGTTTTTGTTCATCAGCTCCTTAATGGAAAGGTTGACTCAGGTTTTCTAGATCACCGTGCGTCGTTTAGAGTGAGTCGTTACAATCTACAAATCAACTCTTCTAATACGAATTACGGCAGACTCGAACCTGTCAATCCCATAACGTGAGTATTGGTAAAGATGTCCTTAAAAGGAGTCTTTTTAATCTCACGTGATTGCTTACATTTTATGTTGTTTGGTGGGTTACATGTTGGATGCCCTTACTTTTTATTTTAATTTATGTTCAACCTCTTTTTAGAGATAGGATTTGTGTTTTTATTTACTAATTTTTATGTTACTAATATTTTATGTTTGCATGTCTCAGCTGAGCCACGGCAGTGGTAAATATTTCTCAGCCCTGCGGGGAAGTGTGCCTTCTGTGTTAGAAGGGAAACTCTATATATGTATATATATATATGTATATATATATATATATATATATATTAGGGCGGGTCAATTTGTATGGATGAAAAAAAATCGACCTTTTACACCCCCTAGTGATATTCTATATGTAATTTTGAGCAACTTTGCCCAAGAAACTATAGTTCGAAAATCGATTTTGAGCCTCCGGATTTTTAAAAATAGATATTTTTTGTCAATATTTATGATTTAATTTATTTAAGAAGATAAAAATACAAGTTATTTCTCCAGCCACACGTATTTAGGAGTTTCTGTGGGCGAGCAATCTATTGCTAATGTTTACTTATATTTACTGGTCCCGCTAAAGGGCGCTTTCGTACATTTTATCTATATTTCGTAGGTTTTATCACTATTTTTCAAGAATTGTTTTGTTTTGCAAAACCAAATTATTAATAGCCTAAAATAAATGCATGGGTCAAGTATATTAAAACACGTGCGCTATAGTCGTTTTGGTGTTGCCACGCTACACCTCTTCCAGAAACACATTCATAGTATATAAAAACATAGGCATATTCGAATGCAACGTTGTATCAAAATTTCAAAGTGATCGGAGATTTTAGATTAAGAACAAACGCACATTTACATTTTTATTATAAATTTATTTTTATTTATAGAACACAGTATAAAAGTAAATTTAAATTCAAAAAGGAAAACATTTTTTTGCAGTAATAGATAAGAATCGAGGAGTTATTTTTGAAAGTCTTGCTTGCTTTCAAGTCGAGATAATTTCTTACGGCTTTCTAATGTCACTGCCATTATTCCTTCTCGATTCTTGTCTAAAGCACGTTTAGAAACATTAGCCAGCAATTGTATGTGTCTTTCCGTACCTTGGATGTGTAACGGAATTCCTGGGTCAGGCAGCGGTGGTTCGTCGTATTCTAAGTATTGCTCAAAATAATCATGCGGAATCGTTTTTGTAAACGGTGGCTCAAAAATAATACTGTCGTCATTTAAGTCAATCATATTCGTATAATCTGTGCAATTGAAGTTAATAATAGGTTTTCTATAAACTCTAACTCGCATCGGATCGTCCTGTTTATTTCGATAGTGTAAAATTATGTTTATAGCACTGTCGCGTTTGTCTTTTCTGTCATCAAACAACATTGATAACAAAACATTTTCCGAATGTGCATAATATGAATTGTCCTTAATTACATTATTTATCACGTCGCGTAAATTTGGCTCTAAAAACTGTGCCCAACGTATGAATTTCGAAAATAATGCGCTACCATACACGACAGAGTTATAATACTTAATATTGAAATACATTGGCGTATAAACTTTCATTATGTAGGCTACTAGAGTTTTCAAATTCTTAGATGGCTTATTCGTTGTCACATATAACCGTAATACCCTATTGGCCTTGGTGAGCCAGCGAGAATGAGCAATTGGCCCTGGTTTAATGTTAGCCAAATCCTCCGGAATAAAACCATTAGAAATCGCATTGGCCAACTTGTACAAGTACTTTAAATCCGTAGATAATTCACCTTCTTCTTCCATTGCTGGAGGCATATTCTCTAGCTGGATTTTTTCAAAATCAGCTACAACCTGTAAAGATTAGATGAATTAAAATACGATTTTATTATTTAAAACACATTATAAATAAGTAATAGAAGTAAAAATGGTATGAAAAAAGTTATAACAATTACGTACCGGAAGTTTTTCACAAGTTTCAATTTGTTTGTTTAACGTTCCGGTTGTCGTTCGTGGTCCAGTGGTGGATGATCTTTCTAACGTGTCAAACAAATGCCGCAGCGGAAGCTCGTTAAAGTGGATAAGGCACACAAACCAATGCAGTGGTCTGTGTAACTGTAGTTCGAATCGTCGCAATATTCCATTTTTTATGCCAGTATTTGCTGGTTCACCATCACAGCATATGCCAATTAATGAATCAAAGGACATTCCTTTGTTGATGAAAAATTCGTTCAATTTTTTGACCTTAGTTTCCGCATCTTCATTTTCCAATTTTACGTAGCCTATTAATTGGGAATTAGGCTCCTTCAAAACAACTAGATGAGGCTCTTTTACCATCGTTTGATGAAATTTTTGATCTATTTTCTCTCTCGTTAAAGAATCATTTTTTCTGCCATCAAACGAAAATGCTATTAAACTGGAAGCGTCATACCGGTTACGAAGCACTTCTTGTCTACATTTCATTTTTTCTCTACGAACTTTTGCTTTATCCATAATTACAAAATTACCACGGTCATCTCTTACGTTAATGTCTTCCATAAGACATGTTGCCATAGCTGAAGCTATTCTGTCAGGCACACCAAATCTGTCACAAATCATAGCAAACTTCGAAGCATCGTATCTAGGAGTATAAGGTCCTCGTTTCGTTGGAGAAAGATCTTCTGCACTATCTTCATCATCAACATGGATATTTGTTCGATCAGGTATGTATGGTTGATCGCTGCTCTCTATAGTTGCTGGTATTATTGTAGATATAGGTACCTCCTCTACATTTTCTGTCGTATATTCTGGTATCATACATTTTCTGTCATTATGTTGATCTAGCATAAACTCTTTTAAGTGTTCTGGAATCAAGCCACATGAACATAAATTTTCTTTTTAAGTCACATTCACATTTTCCGATATAAAATAATTCGTTTGTGGATTGTACGAATGCTCTAAATGATCTGCCTTTCGTTCTGTTCTTATCCGCGGTTTGATATCTGTCAAGCAAAGTATTCAATTTTCTACCAATACTGGTTTTGGCAATTAGTTCTAATATTCAGTTTACCCCAAATTTCAAGCAATTTATCTACTACATAAGGAGTTAAAGTCTTATACGAGAACATTTTACTTTGAACTTTAGCACGATCGCCCAGCAAGAAATAATATCTTAAGATATCCACTTTATTTAGCAGATTCACACCACTTAATTCACTAGACACACCAAAAGCACTAATATCTTGAGAAGGCATATGTGTCAAACAACTTCCGGAGCTTGTTGATGCTATTTGGTCTTGCGAAGTAGACGGCACTGGATCCATAGTATATTAGGTTCTAAATGTTCTTATATACACAAATCAAATAAAAAATTCTTATAAAAATAAGAAATACAAAAATTACTTTTACTTTTTTCACAATAGATTCGTTAACTCACGGCGATGCCTAGGAGCGAACTGAACTTTCAGGTTCCTATATCTATTTCCTAACATTCCTTACAAATCGTAATTTCGCGGAACTCCTAATAACCTATTTTACTATCTTACTTTTATTGTCCTGCTTTGATTTTCCATCGGCTATTTCTGTGGAGTATATTTATGTTTATTACATGTGTCGCCTACTTTTTACTCTTTCATACAATTTATTACCCGTAATTATTGCTATATTTCGTACCTACTTATATGTAGGTAATTCTTCTGAAAGGCCCTTTTATTAACCGCCGCAAAACATGATTGTCTCAATATTGCTTCCTGTGAACTAGGGGTGGGATTTCCCTGTTTTTGTTCACTATATTGTTTGTTTGATTTTTTTCCACTTGGACTTGCATTGTTTTACACCTATACGAATTTTAATACTTTCTCTTCTTATTAACTTTAGATTTATGTAATTTTCTTTATTATTATTAATTTTAAATTTATTGAAATTAGTAATGTTTTAATTGAGACCTGCCTTTTAATGGTTTATAATTTGTTTAACTAGAGAATGAGTATATTTATATTGTTTACACTTCATTGAAATGGCGCTAAAACAAGAATGAACCACTCCATGAAACATAAGCCATTTATAATTTGGGGTTGCTATAATAATTTTTCTTGAAAAATAGTGATAAAACATACGAAATATGGATAAAATGTACGAAAGCGTCATCTAGCGGCACTGGTAAATAAAAATAAACATCAGAAATAAATTCCTTGACCCAAAAAACCCCTATATATGTGTACTTGGAGAAAAAAACTTGTATTTTTATCTTTTTAAATTAATTAAATCATAAAAATACCTATTTTTAAAAATCCGGAGGCTCAAATTCAACTTTCGAACTATGGTTTCTTGGGCAAAGTTGCTCAAAATTACCCATAGAATATCACTAGGGGGTGTAAAAGGTCGATTAAAAATTTGACCCGCCCTAATATATATATATATATATATATATATATATATATATATATATATATATATATATATATGTATACGAGGTGTGGCTATTAAATAACAAGACTGACGATGTAAAACATTTTATTTTTATTTCATACATTTTTACTTGTTATCACCTTCAATATACACCCCTCCTCTATCCCTACAACGCTCCATGCGAATCTTCCTTTGTTCGAAACAGTGCTGGAAGTCTTTTTCTGTTAGCTCCTTCCGGACGCGTGCCGCTTTCTCTTTCACAGCTTCAACAGACTCAAATCTTGTTCCTTTTAATGCAGATTTCACCTTAGGAAACAGATAGAAGTCGCACGGCGCAAGATCCGGCGAAGAAAGCGGATGGTCTAACACTGGGATGCTGAATTTGGCTAGAAACCTCTTAACAGACATTGCGGAATGTGTTGCGACAATGCGTTGCTCTACTGTTACACTTAACATTTTTCCGGCGAAACAAAAAAACAACTCTAATGCGAACGAAGGCTACGGCTGTACTGATTTCTTTACAGAAGCGAGAGGCACTACATTCGAAAGAGAAGGCTTTACGATAACAGCTGTTGGTTGCTGGCGTTTGGCGCATGCGCACTTCTTCTGTAGCAGCGTCAGTCTCGTTATTTAATAGCCACACCTCGTATATACAGGGTGTCCCACATAAACTTACAAAGCGGCCGGCTGTGGATAGGTCTTGGATAGACGAACAAAAAATCGTATGGGTGGGGGGGGGGAAATCGTAACGGCTTAGCCGCTAGGGCGTTTTGAAGTTTTTTTGCTAAAGTTTTACATATCACCCTGTATTTTTGTAACCGCATAACCTATTTTCATGGTTATGGCACGCAGAATTCCTCCACCTATGTATCTACAACGGTAAAAACAATGACCCTATCTTACCAACTTTTGGAGTTATGAATCGCCAAAGTCAAAATTTTGTTATTTTTTCACTAAAATTTCAACTAAAACCACCTTTTTCTCCAAAAAATACATGATAAACCAATATTTTTTTTTAATAAAATTGGAAAGTTTGGACAATTTCCTATGAATAATGTATAATAACTTTTACGCCCCCACCCATACGATTTTTTGTTCGTCTATCCAAGACCTATCCACAGCCGGCCACTTTGTAAGTTTATGTGGGACACCCTGTATATGTATGTATGTGTATGTATATAGATTTTCATGCTTAGCTGAAAAGTGCGCCTTCTGTGCTAGAAGGGTTAACTCTTACTGAAATAAATAAAATAAAATAAAAATAAAGGAAATAGACCGGTCATGTAATAAAACTACATCACCTGCTTGTACGTTCGTTATAAAAGATTTTCCCGTGTTATGGAAAGCTCGAAAAAGTTGAAGGTATTCGTTTTTCCATCTCTTCGCTAGATAGCTCATACTTCTGGTTTTTATCTGCAATGTTTTCCTTTGTTCTTTCGCTGTTATGTCAGTTGAACAGTCATCATCACATTGTTGGTTTACATTTCCTTTAAGAATAGAATTTGGCGTTAAGGGCGTCAAGTCTAAAGGGTCATCGCTAATATAGGTTGAGGTCGTTCGTTGACTATATTTTCTGCTTCAATCTTCGGCAATGAATTTCCATTCAATTCGATTATAAACCATGAAATTCATAAAAGTTTCATTTTCTATGATTGCTGCTAGTTCTTTAACTTCGCTTGACGCACATTTAAAAGTTTTCGCATTGTCTGAGTATATTGCGCTGGGAATTCCCCTTCTGGCTATAAAGCGTCGTATTGCAAGCAAGCAGCTTTCTGTTTTAAGACTCAAAATCATCTCTAAATGAATGCTTCTAATTGCAGCCCAGGTGAAAATAAGCAAGTATATTTTAAAAGGTGGATCTCCCTTTTTATCTTTGACATACAGTGGGCCGGCGAAATCGATGCCTACAGCACCGAATGGTCTTACTAGCCTTAAACGATCCTCTGGCAATGGGGCAAATAGTTGTGTTAATGACTTCACATGAATTCTTCGACATGCTCTGCATTTTTTAACAGCTTTCTTGATTAATTGTCGTCCTCTTATGATCCAAAATCTTTCACGTAACTTAGTTAAAGTTAGATTTACTCCACTATGTAGGGTACGTTGATGAGCGTCGTCATTAATCAGCTTCGTAATATAGCAATCCGGCAGGATAAATGGGTGCGAGTTGTTCATAGTTTCATCAAGTAAGTGCAGGCGTCCACCAACTCGTAGCATTCCATCGTCATCGCCCGAGTAAAAATAAAATAAGGGCATTTGGCGGGCGTTGGGGCAAATGACGGGCGTAGAATTTTAAACCATTTTTTATGATGGCCATTCAAGGGGCAAAAAACGGCGACTTGGCTTTTCAAGGGTCAAACGACGGCCGTAGAGTTTTTAAATTTTTTAGGGCGAGCAAAGATGGGCAAACGACGGGCAAATGACGGGCAAACTTGAGCAAAAGATTTCAATTTCCGAGAAGGCCTTATAGAGGCCATAAAAATGCCAAATGCGTAAAGCGTGATTTATGTACATACATATTTTTCTCGTTATTTCTCGCTCGAGTAAAAATAAATTTTGGCCTTTTGACTGGCGTGATGGCCCGGCCATATGGAGGTCAAATGACGGCCCGTTGCAGGACAGTACGGCCATTTGGTTGGCGATTGACGGTCAAATGAGGGCTTTTCAGTCGCAAAAAAGGCCTTTCGGGGGGCGATTGACGGTCAAATGAGGGCTTTTCAGTCGCAAAAAAGGCCTTTCGGGGGCGATTGACGGCCAAATGAGGGCTTTTCAGTCGCAGAAAAGACCATTCGGGGGAAAAGCCCTCGAAAAGCCCTCATTCGACCGTCAATCGCCCCCCGAATGGCCGTACTGTCCTGCAACGGGCCGTCATTTGACCGCCAAATGGCCGGGCCATCACGCCCGTCAAAAGGCCGAAATTTATTTTTACTCGGGCGACTATAGGATTTAAATTAAATCTTGGATGAGCTGGAAAGATTTTTGCCCATCTGAAACGAAACAATTTCATTAGAAAAGTGGGTAATTTGAACATACTTCAACCAGTACCTATATCTTTGCAGCTTTGATTTCACAGGTTAATAGAATCTTATTGGTGGGTGATTCTATCTTGTGATGCACTCGGTTGACAAATCTTAGAACATATCCAGTCACTCGTAGTAAACGCCTCCAACAGCTAAAATTCTCAAACATCAACACTGGCACTCGTTCGCATGTTGAAATCTCCGTTGATAACAAGGTTGCTAACACAATTGGTAGATGCGACAAATTTTCGTTTTCGTTAGGCCACTCTGTTTTTCCTTTTGATAGCCACTCCGGTCCGTGGGCCTCTGTCCTCATTAGTTGTGCTGCGGTCACCCCTCTTGTTAAAAGATTGGCCGGATTCTCCATTCCAGGGCAATGTCGCCAGTCCTCTATGTTAGTCAATTCTCTGATTTCATTCACTCAATTAGAAACATAAGGCTTCCATTTCTACCTATCACCTCGTATCCAATGAAGCGTAGACCAGAAGAAGAATTTTCCAATAGATATATTTAACGATTTTGTTAAATAGAGCTTTAATCTAGCAGCAATTAAAGCTGCTGTTAACTCCAAACGTGGAAGCGTAATTTCGAGATTTTCGTGGTGCCACGCGACTTTTCGCGCATAAAAACGGAACAGAGATATTTTTGAACAAATCTTCGCTTCTAATAAAAGCAACAATACCATAAGCTCGCTGGCTGGCATCTGCGAATATATGGGCCTGTATATTACTTACTTGGTTGGATAGGTAAACATTGCGAGGTATCAATGCTTCATTTAATAACAAAAGTTCGTTGACATAGTATTTCCAACGTCTCCTTAAATCATCTGGCAAAGGAATATCCCAATCAAACTTGAACTTCCATATATCTTGAAATAGAATTTTTAATGCAATTGTAACAGGACCGAGAGCTCCTAATGGAGCATATATTCTGGATTTGCAATACGCTGCGCTTAGTTCCTTCTTGAGCGCCATTTACAAATTCAACTAGCGAATCTAGGCAGGGTGATATTTCGTCACTAAGGGTATTTCACCTTATTCCTAACACCTTTTGCTCCACGGGTATTTCGGTATTATCAAATATTTTTTGCACTTCCACAGCATTGCAGTTCCATTTTCGTAAACGCATTGATGCTCGTTGCATTAATTCCTTTCCTTCGTCATAAATTCGTTTTGCAGATTCTTCGTTATCGGTACTAAGTATGAGATCATCCATATAGAAAGAATTCCTCAGAATAGAACAATTTTGCGAATAATTCTTAGCTTCCGCATCGAAATGTTTTAATATAGCAGCAGAAAGCAAAAATGATCTTGATCTGATGCCGAATGTCACTCTTGTCATTCGATATGTTAAGAAGGTTGGCAGATTATTAGTTGACTCTATTGCTTTCGAAAAGCATATAAATCAGTGACTGTCACGATCCTCTTCATTCAAAGAAAGTTGTAACAAAGCCTTTTTGATATTTGCTATAATACCAATTTTTCCGAATCCGAAATTTAAAATGATTTTCAAAATGTCCGGTAACAAATTTGAACCAGTATGTAACTGATCATTTAGTGAAAGAGCGGAATGTGCATGGGAAGAAGCGTCAAAAACGATTCTCAGCTTTGTTGTTGTTTTATCCAACCGGTAAACAGGTCGATGAGGCATATAATATTGATTCTTACCTCCTTCCTCATTTGACACCAACTCAGCTACTCCTGACTGTATCATTTCATTCATTGCCTTGTCATAATCTAATAAATTTTTCGGATTTCTAAATAATTTTCGTAACAATGATTTCAATCTGTTAAATGCAATTTCCTTGTTTATTTCAAGAGCGACATTTAAGCCCTTCCATGGCAAACTCGCCTCAGATATCGATAATTTCTTTTAACTATGCACTTTGCTGTAACTCGGATGTCATTTCGATTTGTTCAAGTGCATCTGGTTTTATCCATAATACATCTAATTCCCAAAGTATAGATAAATTACTTTCGTCCAGCACAGTAGATGCTAAAACATGAGAAACTTTAGTACCTTTACTCATGCTCATACTTACTGGACATGCGCCATGTAATGTCCACCCAAATATTGTCTTAATAATGGACAATCCATCAGTTATCCTTTTTATATCTGTGGTTGTTACTTTCCAGAAGTAATCTGCGCCTATTAATAAACTTATGCCCAACGTCCCAATTACCGTAATTGACATCTGCTAAATCCAAATTATCAAAAATAGTTGCGTTTTCATTTGGCACCGGCAAAACATCAGCACATATTATTGGCATAACGACGGCAGTAATACAAAGGACAATGGGCAAAATTGTATGGAGCTTGTCCCATCGGCGGCCACATCTGTACTATTTATTTTCTAGTAGCCAATTATGTATACAATAAGACTACAAAAGACTGTTTCTGTAAGTTCCTTGGATAAAAAGTTATCATAGGTGGATTATATAAAAAAAACTAATTAAATCATTTAAAAGGAATGATTACAGTTTGTATCTTAAATACAATATTTTGTACACCTCGTGATGATGTTACATTGATATAATAATAATGAATTTTAAGTACATTGTAATGATATGACTATGTTATTATATATACGTAATATACAAATATAAGATAATGAAAGCTTAAATAAAACTAAAGGTTTGTTATACCCCGGCTTCACCGCCCTAATTTTAATCAAGTTCACTTCAATATGCAAAAGTGGCTTCACCGGCATTGTTCAGTAGAGAAAGCTTCGTGTGTGACGTATTACATTTGAAAGCTCCTTTATAGAGATGGAAAATGGAATTTTCAATGCTTTGTGGGATTTAAATTTTTTATTTAATAATACCTATTATAAAATAAATGTAATTGAGTATATATTTATTCATTGACAGACATCTATACTTCCTTTTTTGATCCATGTTTATTTTTTTAAAGCTCTTACTTTAACTGTCATGTAATAATACATCAGTTGCCATGGAAATATTCCAATTTTTTACTCTCTTTTGAGCGAGCTTTTACTTTGAAACTCAATTTCATGTTCTGTAGGCCCAAAGCAGGCATTTTTTCCTGACTTTAAAATGTGAAAAATGTATGGGAAATCAGGAAATTTTAAAGTACAGTAGACTAATTTGCTCGAACTTGCGAAAATTTGGCGGTGAAGCCGGGGTATTAAATACGTTGATTTATTAAAATAAAAACATTATGCCAGATTACAATAATACAATATTACTTAATAACTACAATAATTATTGGACTTTAATCGTCATCAACAATTATTTCATTTAAAAAATCAGCTGGCAAAAGAATGTCTTCCTCTTGGTTTCTCGCCCACCCTAGGTACCAAACTATACACATTATGTGGGCGCAGCAACCCAGAGTGCGTTTACCGCTAAGGCAACTGCAATAATAGTTTTCTATAGCTTCCCTACCATTTTTCTGCCTGTCTATAAGAATATAAGAATAATAAATTCTAGACCGCGCATGTCGCCTTTCGTTTGCTTCACCACTTCGCAGCTTCATTAGGTAACAGGCTAATGTTGTGTTCGGCCGAGTTGATACGTTCGACAATGACGGGGTTTGTTCCAAATTATTCATAAATTGTTCTCGACTGATACCCAATCGAATGTATATTTCATTTATGTCCATGTCATCTATATGATCAAAATCCAATATTGATCCTCGAAGCACTGCTATTTTCATGAGGCTCATGATATGCAAAAAATGTGTGGCATTGAAATCGTGGAGCAAGTTAGGGCTGTCAATTATTTGATCCTAATTGTTGGATTCCAAATGTTGAACGCAAACTCTTGCGCTATTGGGAATATAAAAGTTAAAATGAATTAAAAATGTTACTTTCAGATTATCCGGAATTCTTCGGAGTAACGTTCGTCTGCAGTTTTCAAACATACAACGCGTCGCTGTATTAGGGAGTCTTGAATACTCTTCGATTTGTAATGCACATTCATGTGGAGGAGGGTCCTGAACTGCTGAGCCATCTCGTTAAGAGATCTGCGACATTCAGAGGTAGTTCTAGAGCTGTTTGTGCAGGAGCGCAGGGCTTTCAGAGCTGCCTGACTAACTGAGAATATGTAGACAGTCCGGTTCCCATCGCCTTGCTGGTTAATTTGCAGAACAGCTTCTTGTATGGCTAGAATCTCCGCTTGATATACACTGCAGTGATCGGGAAGTCGGAAGGAGACTTCAATCCCAAGTTCTGGGGAAAATACTCCTCCTCCCACTCGACCCTCGAGCTTAGAGCCATCAGTAAAAACGTTTATGGCATCCTGAAACCTATGTGGTCTATTTATCCATTCAGGACGTGAAGGGATGTGGACTCCGTAGTTCCTCGTGAAGGTAATTTCGGGAATGCAGAAGTCGGTTTTTGTGGGGATAGTAACTGAGTTCAGTACCTTCGTGTGCCCTCCCTTGATTCCAGTCCAGAAACCGGATTCTTTTATTCTAAGGGCTGCGATGGCTGCGCTTTCCCTTGCCACGAGATTTAAAGGAGGGAGGTATAACATAGCATTTAAGGCCTCTGTAGGTGATGCTGAATGATAAAAATATGACAATTCATTAAAATAGTATTTAACCCATATCTTTTTTCTCAAATGATATTTAATTATACTGCTTGAACAATATTTGTTCTACAAGCATTCACCTTTCAAATGACACTAGTTTTATTAATGGCCGCTAATGGGCCAGGACGCCCATTGTTCTTTCATTAATTTGATTTTTGTCTTTTAATTTCACCGACACTAATCTATATTCTTCAAAGTTATTGACACTAGCACTTCCGAAAGGTGATATGTTCATTTTTACAGTACCGACGATAGGCAATTTCAATTTATTTGCTACACTTTCCCGTATACATATATGTTATGTATACATATACTTTCGTTGACTAAAATTTTGGCATTCGATAAAGGTGAAATAGCAAATACTAGCACCGTTTGCAAAAATACATCAATTGGTTCGTTTTATTCACGGTACGTACACAGACTTATTGTTTTCGCTTTATTATTTAAATTCAATTTTTCTAGTCTAAGATCCGGTATAAGAAATATATACCCTCATCTGTTATTTGATGATGACAACTATTATATGATAGATAATATATACATTGATAAAACGCACATGGGTTGCCTAGCTAAATCGCGTACCGAAGGTGTTAAATAAAAGATATTGTGATTAACTTTTTTGGGCCAACTACCCTCATTTGTTAATCATAAAATTCGACCATTAACTGACAGAATATGACACAAAGAAGAGAAAAAATAGGGGTTGCCAGATTTCTGCCGGGCCCAATTGTGGGGTTGCCAGGTATAAACAGGTAAGCAAGCGTAGATAATGTACCCTTATCTGTTATTTAATCAATTTTTTATGAAATGAAAGGTTATTTCATTCCCTATCCAATAGTATTGGGTTGCCTCAGCAAAAGTGTGGCATAACGAAGGTTGCCTAGATTTTAGAGTTCTTCTGAAAGAACTCTTTTTCCGATTGTGTGAGCGCAGCTGCATTGATCAAATGCTAGATTCAAATTAGATTAAATATTAATAATGACTTTTTTATTCACACATTAATTTAACAGCAACAACAACAATTATGGAATGCAAACTATATAAAAACTTATTCCGACTCTGACTCGTCAGAAGTGCCTATCTCAAAATCTATTTCCATTTCTTCATCGCTCTCTTTTTTTTTTGAATTTTTTGAGAATTTGCTCAACTTGTAAGGGCGTTGGATCACCTACGAACCACGTTGACTTTAAATAGCTATCAAAAACCCAACCGCATTCCTCAGGACGCATTTTGACGAAGTTCCGCTTTTGTGAAATTAATCAACTAAGGCTCGAGTTGCATTATCATTGTTTCCGTAAGAAATATGGAATCAAGCGATGACGTTCGTTGTCCATGTACAAGTTTTTCTAAAGCCGGTGTGCCTGCAAAACGAAGAAGAGCGAAAAAATGCGAAAACTCTACGGATCACAGAGGACAAAAGTTCAAGATCCCGCTGATGTCTGGTCCTTCGTCTTTGCACTTCTATATTTTTATAAGATTTCTTGCCTGTAAGAAGGAATACCTTGTCATTCCTTGTCCTTTTTGCTGACGTCACCTGTAAGCAAAATAAGAGATTAGCCATATGCAGTTCAATTACAAAAAAACAGCGTTCTGTCGTGATTGTATTGCATGAAAGTGAGTAGAGTAATCAACCTTATGTTCCCGTTGACAGTTCTTTCATTCTTCTCTGCACTACATTTCGAATATATATTGCTCTTTGTTTGACATGGCTATAGATGGAATAATCAATAGTACATAGGTGGCTTATCTCTGAGCTCTGCGGTTCTCTATAAAAGAAATCGTTACTGAATCGCATACTTCATTCCCTTGCTAGTAAAATAATACACGAGCTCTAGTTATAAATACGGAAATGTTTATAGTCCAAGAGCTAGTGACAGATTTTCAAAGTGATTTTGCAGAGGATGGGCCTTTGATATATGTTAGATTACTTAAAGCACAACTGATTAAGACTAATCGCCAATTCGAGTCTACTTAAGTTTTAATTTTATGACCTTTTGAACTTGTAGATTTTTTGACCATGAAAAAAATGATTTTGCAGAGGATGGGACTTGGTATATAGGTAAATTGGGTTGCTCCCACCTCATATTCCGATTGCCATCTCGTTTGGAGGTTAGGTTTGAATTTTGTGAATTTTTGAAAATGTCGGTTTGGTCCAGTTGAACAAAGTGATATTGCAGAGGATGGGATTTGGTATAATGGTGAGATAGACCACCAATAGCCCAAATTCGGGTGCCCATCTCATATGTAATCAAGGTTTCCATTTTGGCGGCTTTTGATTTTGTAGCCATTTTGGGTATGACCCAAGTGATTTTGCAGAACCCAAAATTTGGACCATAGGTTCTTGGTATCTACCAAATGCTACATTTTCAATCCCATCTCCCTTCCATTAATATTTTCAGTTTAATTGAGAAAAATTGGTTGATTGACGTCAGAGCAAAATTCTAATGAAGTCCCCTAACTAAATGTTAACTCCTAAACTAATTATCGTAGACCAACGTTATTAGGGTTCATATTTTAGTTAAATGTGTATTATTTTATTTAGCATAAAGAGCAAAAACTTGAGTGATTTCGTTTATAAGATATGTATATTATTATATGAGCAAAATGCTAAAATATTAGGATTTTCCTCACGCTTTTAACTAAATACCTTCTTAACGGAATTCTTTTCTTAATATCATATAAAATAATACACATTTATCTAAAATATGAACCTAATTATGTTGGTCTACGTTAATTAGTTTAGGAGTTATTCAAGTTTAAGTAGATTTTAAAAAATATATGTTTTTCTTTCGCAAACACCCTGTATCTAGTGGGTAGTGGGGATAGGTTCCTCTCTAGAGCTTTTTTTTCTCCAAATACATAAAATCACCCCTAAAAATATTAGCCACGTTGTCCAACAGAGAATTTATTGAACGTCTGAAGACCCATACAACTTGCGGATTAGGGGGTATGAGTATTTGAAATCTTTAAGACGAAATAACTCATGAATGGAAACTCCTATGAAAAATTTGCTGGTTTTGGGGGTACAACCAATTTCCCGACACTTTAATTAAAAAAAAACTCTACTTACTGGCTTTAGCACTGCCTGCTTTCCACGCGTTCAGTGTATGTGATTTCAACCCGTCCTTTTATAGACGGGGAAAAACAAAGCCATTTGAACTAATGGAGCAGAATGAAAGATATACAGGGTGTCTCACATAAACTTACAAAACGGCCGTCTGTGGATAGGTCTTGGATAGACGAACAAAAAATCGTATTTGTGGGGGGGGGGGGGGGAATCGTAACGGTTTAGCCGCTAGGGCGTTTTGAAGTTTTTTTGCTAAAGTTTTACATATCACCCTGTATTTTTGTAACCGTATAACCTATTTTCATAGTTATGGTACCAGTGTACCATTATTTTTTTTAATAAAATTGGAAAGCTTGGATAATTTCCTATGAATAATGTAATACAACTTATACGCTACGGCCTCCAGTTTTGAAGTTATAAGCATTTTTAATGTTGAAATTGGCTGTATTTCGTCCTTCTTTAGTACTTTTCCATCTGAGCTTTATCGAAAAGTACCAAATAAGCATCAAATTAGGCAAATTTTAACATTAAAATTGCTTACAACTTCAAAAGGAAAGGCCCTAGCGTAAAAGTTATTATACATTATTCTTAGGAAATTGTCCAAACTTTCCAATTTTATTAAAAAAAATATTGGTTTATTACGTATTTTTTGGAGAAAAAGGTGGTTTTAGTAGAAATTTTAGTGAAAAAATAACAAAATTTTGACTTTGGCGATTCATAACTCCAAAAATTGGTAAGATAAAACCATTGTTTTTACCGTTGTAGATAGGTGGAGGAATTTTGCGTGTACTGGTACCATAACCATGAAAATAGGTTATACGGTTACAAAAATACAGGGTGATATGTAAAACTTTAGCAAAAAAACTTCAAAACGCCCTAGCGGAAAAACCATTACGATTACCCCCCCCCCCACCCATACGATTTTTTGTTCGTCTATCTAAGACCTAACCACAGCCGGCCGCTTTGTAAGTTTATGTGGGACACCCTGTATAAGGGCGTTTATGAACATAAGTCTAGTTGGGCTATCGGATGAAACGTTCAATGTTTTAGAGGAGTTTGTATGTCAAATGTACACCTTAAAAAAGATAAACCGAGTTAACGATGGTAGAATGGCTATTTTTTCTGCGAATTACAAGACATCAAAAGTAACTGAAACTTTTTTAAAGAAAATGAAGAGTTTTGATGGTTCCTCTCTACCACCATGTAAAAGCGAGTTGACATAGCAAATAAAACGTACTTGCTATATAGGTACTCTCTGGACACACGCCTATTTAAAAGTTCCAACGCGTTACAAACCAGAAGAATGGGGGTGGAACCTCAGTAATGATGATGATGAGGATCTGAAGCTTCTATTCAACTGGTTTGATGGTGACGAGGTGCCACCTCAAATGTCAGACGTTATTGTTGAAGAAATTGAGGAAGGTGAGATATCAACTACACATGCTATACATACATACATATATGCGTAACTAGGTTTTTTCAATTAATTAGAAATTCCAGCTTATATATATCCTTACTAATATTATAAATGCGAAAGTAACTCTGTCTGTCTGTCTGTCTGTCTGTCTGTCTGTCTGTCTGTCTGTCTGTCTGTTACGCTTTCACGCCTAAACCACTAAACCGATTTTGATGAAATTTGCAACAGACATAGTTTAGACCTTGGAGACGGACATAGGCTACTTTTTATGGAGAACAAAAGGGTTGAAGGGGGTGAAATGGGGTTCAATAAGTTGCAAGGGGATTTTTTTCTATTGTATAAAAAGTAACTGACTGACAGACAACGCACAACTTAAACCGCTAGAGCTATAGGGCTGAAATTTGGACAGTGCATCCCTATAATGACGTTTACATCCACTAAAAAACGTTTTTTTGAAATTCACCCCCTAAGGGGGTGAAATGGAGTTTATCCAAACCGTTGGAGCTATAGGGCTGAAATTTTGACAGTGCATCCCTATAATGGCGTGGACATCCACTAAGAAGCGATTTTTCGAAATTCATCCCCTAAGGGGGTGAAATGGGGTTTATCCAAACCGTTGGAGCTATAGGGCTGAAATTTTGACAGTGCATCCCTATAATGGCGTGGACATCCACTAAGAAGCGATTTTTCGAAATTCATCCCCTAAGGGGGTGAAATTTAGTTTATCCAAACCGTTGGAGCTATAGGGCTGAAATTTTGACAGTGCATCCCTATAATGGCGTGGACATCCACTAAGAAGCGATTTTTCGAAATTCATCCCCTAAGGGGGTGAAATGGGGTTTATCCAAACCGTTGGAGCTATAGGGCTGAAATTTTGACAGTGCATCCCTATAATGGCGTGGACATCCACTAAGAAGCGATTTTTCGAAATTCATCCCCTAAGGGGGTGAAATGGGGTTTATCCAAACGGCTAAAGTTATAGGGCTGAAATTTTGACAGTGCATCCCTATAATGGCGTGGACATCCACTAAGAAGCGATTTTTCGAAATTCATCCCCTAAGGGGGTGAAATGGGGTTTATCCAAACCGTTGGAGCTATAGGGCTGAAATTTTGACAGTGCATCCCTATAATGGCGTGGACATCCACTAAGAAGCGATTTTTCGAAATTCATCCCCTAAGGGGGTGAAATTTAGTTTATCCAAACCGTTGGAGCTATAGGGCTGAAATTTTGACAGTGCATCCCTATAATGGCGTGGACATCCACTAAGAAGCGATTTTTCGAAATTCATCCCCTAAGGGGGTGAAATGGGGTTTATCCAAACCGTTGGAGCTATAGGGCTGAAATTTTGACAGTGCATCCCTATAATCGCGTGGACATACACTAAGAAGCGATTTTTCGAAATTCATCCCCTAAGGGGGTGAAATGGGGTTTATCCAAACCGTTGGAGCTATAGGGCTGAAATTTTGACAGTGCATCCCTATAATGGCGTGGACATCCACTAAGAAGCGATTTTTCGAAATTCATCCCTAAGGGGGTGAAATGGGGTTTATCCAAACCGTTGGAGCTATAGGGCTGATATTTTGACAGTGCATCCCTATAATGGCGTGGACATCCACTAAGAAACGATTTTTCGAAATTCATCCCCTAAGGGGGTGAAATGGGGTTTATCCAAACCGTTGGAGCTATAGGGCTGAAATTTTGACAGTGCATCCCTGTAATGGCGTGGACATCCACTAAGAAGCGATTTTCGAAATTCATCCCCTAAGCGGGTTTACCCAAACCGCTGGAGCTATAGGGCTGAAAGTTTGACAGTGCATCCCTATAATGACGTTTACATCCACTAAAAAGCGATTTTTCGAATTCATTCCCTAAGGGGGTGAAATGGGGTTTATCCGAACCGTTGGAGCTATACGGCTGAAATTTTGACAGTGCATCTCTATAATGGCGTGGACATCCACTATAAAGCAATTTTTCGAAATTCATCCCTTAAGGGGGTGAAATAGGGTTTATCCAAACCGCTGGAGCTATAGGGTTGAAATTTTAACAGTGCATCCCTATAATGACGTGGACATCCACTAAAGAGCGATTTTTCGAAATTCATCCCCTAAGGGTGTGAAATGGGGTTTATACAAACCCCTAAAGCTATACGGCTGAAATTTTGACAGTGCATCCCTATAATGACGTTTACATCTACTAAAGAGCGATTTTTCAAAATTCATCCCCTAAGGGTGTGAAATGGGGTTTTTACAAACCGCTAAAGCTATAGGGCTGAAATTTGGACAGTGCATCTCTATAATGGAGTGGACATCCACTATAAAGCGATTTTTCGAAATTCATCCCCTAAGGGGGTGAAATGGGGTTTATCCAAACCGCTGGAGCTATAGGGCTGAAATTTTGACAGTGCATCCCCTTAATGACGTGGACATCCACTAAGAAGCGATTTTTCGAATTTATCCCCTAATGGGGTGAAATGGGATTAACCCACACCGCTGAAGCTGGAGGGCTCTAATTTTGACCGTGCATCACTACAATGACGTGGGCATCCACTTAGGGACGATTGAAATTTATCCCCTAAGGGGGTTAAATGGGGTTAAGCCAAACCGCTGGAGCTAAACGGCTGAAATTTTGACAGTGCATCGTGGACATTTACTAAGAAGCGATTTTTCGAAATTCAAAGGGGTAAAATTTGGTTTACAAAACTACTGGAACTACAGGGTTGAAATTTGGACAGTGCATCCCTATAATGACATGGACATCCACTAAGAGGCGAGTACTCGAAATTCATCCCCTAAGGGGATGAAATGGGGTTAACCCAAACCTCTGAAGCTGAAGTGCTGAAATTTTGACAGTGCATCCCTATAATCACGTAGAAATGAATGACTCGAAATTCACTTTATTTAATATTCATTTGTGATTGCTTCATAATTTCTTACTTCCACGTAAATAGGCGAACAAACTTAACGAACGTTCGTCAAACCCAAAAATGTCACTTTTCTTGATGACATATACATGCCAATCTACTTTAAAACTTGGAGATTTGTTGAGGAGAGGTGATATTCGCAGTAATTTGTTTACCATATTTATTAAAAAAATGCACTATAATAAACCCTTTTTAGGGATAATAACAGCTGACTTTTTTGTTGGTTTTTTTTTTAAGGAAAACATTGCACATAATAAACAGTTTTTAAAGGCGTTGCAAGGCACGCGGGTTTTATGCTAGTATATATATATATATATATATATATATATATATATATATATATATATATATATATATATACATATATATATAAAATAAAATATTTAAAAAGGAAAGAAGTTTATATATTTATTTATTTATTTATTCATTTATTTTAATTAATTTTTTTACTTTTAGACAATGAACAGAACTCAAGCGAAGAAGACGAAGAAGAAAGTGGAGATAACAACTATGACCCTGATAGCGATAGTCAATGAGTCTATCATATTTATGTATATAAAAATAATATTAGTATTTATTATTATGAATATACAAATAAAAAAAAACATGAGTGTGCGTAGGACCACACTTTAGAAGTGTTAACTTTTATGGCTAGTCTAAATGTCCAAATCAATCTTAATACAGGACGATAAGGATTTATATATTTTATTTATGAATATTCTGTTAAAGCTTATTTAATTGTCACTTATATGCACTCACTCCAAAATGTGTTGCAATGTTTTGGAAATTAAACTAATTAATTAAACGGACGATGGATGACTGGGATAATGTAGTTTTTAGTAAAAATAGTAGCTAAAATATAGTAATAAATACATAGTGCATAGTTCATAGGAAATATGTTGTACATAGTACACAGTACATATCGTCGGGTTGATGCAATAGTCACGAAACAGAAATTTTTGCTATTTTAAACATTGTGCAAATATGGAAAAAAGTGATATTATATTCAGCCAAAGTCACGGAACTAAATTTTGATGGGTATCTACTGGAGTCAATTTGAATTTTTCAGAACCAGTAAAATAAGTAAAATTAAGCGATTTATATTTATATCATAAACATAAATTCAAATATATGTTTATACATTAAAGATCAGAAACTTAATGGCTGAGATAACTGAGATGATTAACAAAGAAAACGAGCAGCTACGAAGTTTTTCAACACGCTTTTTGCGCGAAATCAAACGCTTGGTCACCAATTCCATTCTCCTCTGCATTACTTATAAGTTATTACAGAAAACACTAATTAAAGAAGTACTTCCAAATCGACTTCCCACAGTAAATACTTGCGATTTTGCCTACTGGGATACTGCCCCAGATATGTACGTAAAATACAGACGCGCAGTCGAATAGGCGAAACGCCGAAACGTATTCCATGTCACCGAAAGCGATTAATCCAAGCAAAATATTTAAATATTGCAGCCATTTAGCTGGCTAGAGCATGGCAACTTTTAGTCGAGGTCCAGCAACAGACAGCAGTTATGGTCACGCGCATTTTTGGTTCGCACCCGTTTCTGGGCACTTGTGCCTATGCAGCTGGCTAGAGCATGGAAAATTTTGGTTGAGCTCCACTTACAAACAGCAGCGTATAATTATCTATATGTGTACGAGGCAAAATAGCCCGCGCTTGGTGGGAGGGATTGGGTTTGAATGTTGCAATGCAGAAGCTGCTCTCAGCATTCGTTTTATATTCTCGCGCTGCTCTCAAAATTCATATCATATTCTCGCACGCCATCGCTGCTGTCTGTTACTGGACCTCGACTATCCCAGATATGTAAGTAAAATTTGGTCGAGCTAGAGCAACAGACAGCAGCGAATGTGTGCGAGAGGATGAAATGAATGCTAAGAGCGGCGTCTGCATTGCGAAAATATGAAATGAATGGGTGCGAGAATATGCCATGGATTTTGAGAGCGGCGTCTGCATTGTGAGAATATAAAGCGAATGCTGATAGCAGCTTCTGCATTGCAACATTCAAACCCATTTCCTCCCCCCAAGTGCGGGATATTTTGCCTCGCACACATATAATTATACGCTGCTGTTTGTAAGTGGAGCTCAACCAAAAGTTTCCATGCTCTCACAAAATTCGCGTGTCGCCATTATTGCAGCAAATGTCCAGAAACGGGTGTAGCAACAAAGTGCGCGTGTCGCGAATTCTTTGTTTTACCCCAGCGAAAAAGTGCCAAACGCGCCTAAAGAAGTTAACACTTCAAAAATTTGAAAATTGGAAAAAAGAAAATCAATTTATTTATGATAAAAGTATATCACTCATTATTTATCTGAAAATGATGTTTTACTTTTATTTCTTCTTCTTCTTTGATCCGTTAGCTGGCGGTCCGCGCGGGGCGTGTCCGCAACGGATACGCTGCTGTCGGTGCCGCTTTGAAAAATGCGTTTCCTTACCTAGTTTCTTCGGTCATCATAGTGACCGATTCTGGTCAACTCGGCAGGTCGACCACCCTCCTCCTTTCACACCCTAGGCTTGGGACCATGCGACGGTGGAGTTTTACTTTTATTTAATCGCATACAATACCCAGCTACTCATTATATCTTAAAAATATACCATAAATAAGCTACCAGATGTGTATACACTCATTTTAACTAAATTTAATATATATATAACTTGATTTTACGATTTTCCAACTTCAACTGAACATGGCATGGGTTTCTACAAATAGGAAGGAGATGGGCAAGTTGTGAAGTATTATATATGTCGTAACGAATCCTAATGTTCAAATCCCATCTCCTGCAAAATCACTTGGGTCATACCCAAAATGGCTACAAAATCAAAAGCCGCCAAAATGGAAACCTTGATTACATATGAGATGGGCACCCGAATTTGGGCTATTGGTGGTTTATCTCACCATTATACCAAATCCCATCCTCTGCAATATCACTTTGTTCAACTGGACCAAACCGACATTTTTAAAAATTCACAAAATTCAAACCTAACCTCCAAACGAGATGGCAATCGGAATATGAGGTGGGAACAACCAAATTTACCTATATACCAAGTCCCATCCTCTGCAAAATCATTTTTTTCATGGTCAAAAAATCTACAAGTTCAAAAGGTCATAAAATTAAAACTTAAGTAGACTCGAATTGGCGATTAGTCTTAATCAGTTGTGCTTTAAGTAATCTAACATATATCAAAGGCCCATCCTCTGCAAAATCACTTTGCAAATCTGTCACTAGCTCTTGGACTATTAACTCAACACGATTCTTGTGGGACTACATTAAAATTGCTCTAGAATCATCCTTTGTGTCACTAGTCCGTCATGTATCGCATGTTTCAAAAAAACATATGGAACGAACAAAAACAAAGAACAAAAAAATCTTCTTACAGAAGAACTCTAAAATCTAGGCAACCTTCGTTGTGCCACACTTTTGCTGAGGCAACCCAATACTATTGGATAGGGAATGAAATAACCTTTCATTTCATAAAAAATTGATTAAATAACAGATGAGGGTATATTATCTACGCTTGCTTACCTGTTTATACCTGGCAGCCCCACAATTGGGCCCGGCAGAAATCAGGCAACCCCTATTTTTCCTCTTCTTTGTGTCATATTCTGTCAGTTGATGGTCGAATTTTATGATTAACAAATGAGGGTAGTTGGCCCAAAAAAGTTAATTGCAATATCTACAAATCGATGTAATTAGAGCCCCATGTGAGGTGCAATGACTTTTTTTTGATTGATTATGAATTATTACAATGTAATTAACTAGTTTTATAATTTAGACATGGGTGGCGTGCATAGGGTGCATATGGGAGGGGGGCAAACGTTCAGGACCCTTTTTGACCCCCTTAGAGGGAAATGCGGATTTTTATATTATTTTTGCGTAATTGTACGATTAATTACGAAGATTTTCCGGGGTCTCCAAGCTTCCTACGATTTTTTTTGGGGCCGTGGGAGGTAAAAGTATAAAGTGCATAAGTGCATTTTACCTGTTGCAGCCATACGGACCGCCCTCTGGCCCCCTTAGAGGCAAGGGGGATTTTTCTGGTATTTTTTACTAATAGTAGGTACCGTTACGAGAATATTGAGGGGTCTTGGAGCCTCCTACGACTTGTTTTGGGGCCGTGGGAGGCAAAAGAGGGGTAAATCCTAAAAGTACCTGAAAAACCCAAAAGATCTAATTTTTGGGTTTCGTGCCCATGAACACTTTTGATCAGGACGATGTCAGCTACAACATAGTAAAATTCCAGCCAATTTGACCGAAAGCACGTTTCCATATAATTTGTGCGGGGTCCTTTTATTGACTCTGATGGCTGCGGCAAATGTAATGCCGGGAAATATTCCCGAGAACGTGGCGACTGAGCCCGCGCAACCGAAGTCCCGTTACAAGTCAAGTTTTGGTATTGACTTTTGTAACATTCGTGGACTTCATACGAATTTCTCTTTTGTTGAGTGCAACTTATATAATTACAAACCCCCAATCTTCGCACTTAGTGAAACCCAAATATCACCCGATAATGACTTAGGTTATTACCAGGTGTCGGGGTACACTTTAGTGCACAATCTCGCCCCCCATAGGACGTGGCTTATTATAAAATAAATGCAAGCACGACTTCAGATTTTAATTATCTTTGGATTAAAATCATTTTCCAAAGCCACGTCATATTCTTCTGCTTCCTATACAGAAGCTCTAACATAAGTAACGAAGCCTCCACCTTATCTTTTGATATTATTTCCAAACAAATCTCGGGATTTTGGTCGTCCAATCCTGAGTGTGAAATCATCGTTGCGGGTGATTTTAATGTTCACAACGTTAAATGGCTGACTTACTCAAATGGCACCAGTATTTCTGGCAAGGACGTCGAGCTCTTTGCAGACATCAATAACTTGCATCAAATTGTGGATCATCCCTCAAGAGTCCCTGATGTTGCTGATCAAGGAAAATATCTCCTTGATCTTTTTCTAACTTCTCATCCAGCGCGTTACTCCGTCGAAGTTGATTCACCTCTCGGCAATTCAGACCACTGCCTAATCAGCGCTAACTTCCCATTCGAATTTCCCACCCCTCCCAAACCAGTTCGAAGAACTGTATGGCATTATGGGAAGGCCAATTGGCTGGCGCTTATTAATTTTTTCCAGTCTGTAACGGTCAGTTTGGCACGGAAATCCCTAAATATCTACTTGACTAAAAATTACTGTGGGGAAGAAAATCTAGAAGTTGTTCGGAACAAAAAGGTAGGCGGGGAGAAAAGAAAAAAGAAAAGGGAGTTCGAATTTTGACGTATGTATAAATTTACTTCAAAAATATTTGTTCGGAAAATATAAAATTACATAAAAAAGGAAACAAATTGGAACTGCCAAAAATAATGTAACAAATTCGAAACTTTATAATGTGCCTAAAAAAATTTGTTGTAACAATTGAATTTGACAATAAACAAGAATGCGTTGGTGCAATGATAGCCCGAATGAATGTAGCAACATCGCTAGTATGCCTGGAAAGATACAATTACGCTAAGCGGCTATACAAGAATCCTTGCCGAGTTTTTGCTGAAATATCAGAGGATGGTGACAAAACACATGCTGTGAAAAGATTTTGCCATGGAAATCACCAATTTAATTCGAAATTTTTCCCAATAGCAGACACTAGTATAAAGGAGGAACTGCATATTCCATTAATACCAATTGATATACCGTTCGATAGTCAGGTAATTAAGCCAATACCTATAGTGCATCCACACCAGCTGGATCAGACGAACAGATCTTGCGAGGTCTATGGGTGGTCATCAGATTCGTCGAAGAATATTCTTGTTTTCAAAAGAAATGCTTTAGCAGTGAAGATGCTCACGTTGAACTAAATGATACGAAGATTATTAAGACGGAAAACAGGAGAGGAGCGCGGCGGTGGAAAGGTAATGGTGCAACTGTTGTTTAATATTCGTTTCTATTGCTGCTATTTTCGGTATACTTTTATTAGTTACTATCCTAAGACAGAAATGTATTTAGATAGGGAATTAGGAAATTAGACATGAGTGTTATGGTTGAATTGGTAGATATATGAAATTTTTATCCGTTTTTATTTTCGGGGCGTTTTAAGCACACTTCCTTTGTCATTCACAAGCTATTATTGCAAGAGATTTTTTTGAAAAAAAAAAACAAAAAAAAAAAAAAAAGATAGATCGATTCAAGTTTGAGATCTGTGCAATATTGATATTTTTGTTCTTGACTTACTTTTATATTTGAATTTAAGTATCCCATTATGTATATTGATCTTCCACTCCTTAAAATTTTTGTTGAAAATTTTTTTGCTTTAGATTGGAATTTCCCTAATTAAATTAATTGAGATTTATAATAAAAATATACAGAAGTGTAATCGTTTTGATGTGCAAACACGACGTAAGGGTACCAATTGCGACGCGTTTTCTTTTTTTTTTAAATCTTTCATCGAATTGAGTTATCTATATATATATATAGGTATACATATATGTACTTGTAGAATACTGTTTTTTTTTTTTTTTAATTTGAGAATTGGGAGTTGTAATAAACCGGAAGATTAAATAATTATAATGAGAATTTACATGTGTTATATTTTTGTTTGGAATGATTGGAGCGGATTTCATTTCCTTTCAGGGTTCTTAAGTAGCGCCTTTCCTTGTCAGCTGGTGGTTATCCAGACTATGAGCTGGCAAGGGACCGAACTACAGTGACACGGCTCAGGCGATGCCTAGAGAAGGATGGAGGCGGAATCTGAAATTGCACAGTTGCACAGTGGTGAACCATACTGCGTATAGGGCCGGCCACACACCCCACGACCCCACCCGGCGAGCTAGTGAACTCCGTGTGGCTGGCATATCCCCCTAACATTAGGATCGGCGGTTGGGGAGGATAGGAGTTCCGGAATTTTTCTTACGTATGGTATTGACTCCTTGGTCATGCTTTTCCGGGCTTCTGGCTAGGGGGGCAATACCTCGCATAAGTGGCGCCCAATACACCATTAGTCGCGCCATTATGCTGTTACAAGTCTAAAGACTGGAATCTGTGTTTCCGGAATAGAAACGCCAACTCTGCCACTATCCGTATCACCAGGATCATACAGGCAGGAATGCATTTGTTCATTCCCCATTATACCAAATCTGTGAAGCCTAGCCCCAACAGATGGTTTAATCGGGAGTGTATGAATGCAATCAAAACTAAAGAAGCCGCCTTCCGAGCGTACAAGAGCTTCCCGAGTGAATCGCTCCGTTTAGAGTACATAAAACAAAGAAATTCTTGTAAAACCGCCATCAAGAAAGTCAAAACCTTATTTGACAACAACCTCCGGTAGCAAAAACTTCTGGCCCTTGGTAAGTTCCATCAAGAAGAATTTCATTACAACTTCAACCCCTTCCTTTATTCACAATGAGAAGGTAATAACAGACGGCAAATCCAAGGCCAATTTATTAGCATCTATGTTCGCTTCGAATTCTTCTTTACCCGAAACTGATGTGCTACCCCCTGTTTCCGAGCTTAACGCCCATTCAATGGAGAGGGTATTTTTCAGGACTCGTGAGGTGTACAGGCGCCTCAAAAAGCTCGATGCCAACAAATCGGCTGGACCCGATAATATACCCCCTATCGTCTTAAAACAATGCGCCTCACCTTTGGCTAAACCTTTGGGGTTAGGACAGCAAAGAGAACGGACGTGTGCTGTTCCGGTCCCTAAAAACGCGCCGACTCAAAAAAACAAAATACAAAACTGTTTAAAAAAGAGTGATAGTGTGAAATAGTGAAAAATTAAAACCAACAAAAAAGTGCACAAAAAAAAACACTAAAAAAAACAGTGACAAAAAAAAAACAACGAGCGCAGTCTAACGCGAAGGCCCATCACCCTTCACTAAACACGACCGGACCGACGAACGGCGCAAGTAAGTACCCTTGCTCCCTACCCTCTCTAGCATCCCGGTCCTGCAGGTGCCGCGGCTAAAATCTGTCGGTCGATGAAATTTGCCCCGTCTCAAAAGGCATAACACTTTGACGAGGACAAATTTTATTGACTCTGATGGTTGCGGCAAATGTAATGCCGGGAAATATCCCCAAGAACGTGGCGATTGAGCCCGCGCAACCGAAGTCCCGTTACAAGTCAAGTTTTGGTATTGACTTTTGTAACATTCGTGGACTTCATGCGAATTTCTCTTTTGTTGAGTGCCACTTATCTAATTACAAACCCCCAATCTTCGCACTTAGTGAATCCCAAATATCATCCGATAATGACTTAGGTTATTACCAGGTGTCGGGGTACACTTTAGTGCATAATCTCTCCCCCCATAGGGGTATTGCCATTTATATTAGGGACGACGTGGCTTATTATAAAATAAATTCAAGCACGACTTCAGATTTTAATTATCTTTGGATTAAAATCATTTTCCAAAGCCACGTCATATTCTTCTGCTTCCTATACAGAAGCCCTAACATAAGTAACGAAGCCTCCACTTCATCTTTTGATACCATTTCCGAACAAATATCGGGATTTTTGTCGTCCAATCCTGAGTGTGAAATCATCGTTGCGGGTGATTTTAATGTTCACAACGTTAAAAGGCTGACTTACTCAAATGGCACCAGTATTTCTGGCAAGGACGTCGAGCTCTTTGCAGACATCAATAACTTGCATCAGATTGTGGATCATCCCACAAGAGTCCCTGATGTTTCTGATCAAGGTAGATATCTCCTTGATCTTTTTCTAACTTCTCATCCAGCGCGTTACTCCGTCGAAGTTGATTCACCTCTCGGCAATTCAGACCACTGCCTAATCAGCGCTAACTTCCCATTCGGATTTCCCACCCCTCCCAAACCAGTTCGAAGAACTGTATGGCATTATGGGAAGGCCAATTGGCTGGGGCTTATTAATTTTTTCCAGTCTACCGACTGGAATCTGTGTTTCCGGATTAGAAACGCCAACTCTGCCGCTATCCGTATCACCAGGATCATACAGGCAGGAATGCATTTGTTCATTCCCCATTATACCAAATCTGTGAAGCCTAGGCCCAACAGATGGTTTAATCGGGAGTGTATGAATGCAATCAAAACTAAAGAAGCCGCCTTCCGAGCTTACAAGAGCTTCCCGAGTGAATCGCTCCGTTTAGAGTACATACAACAAAGAAATTCTTGTAAAACCGCCATCAAGAAAGTCAAAACCTTATTTGACAACAAATTGAGAAGTAAACTCCTAAATGCAACCTCCGGTAGCAAAAACTTCTGGTCCTTGGTAAGTTCCATCAAGAAGAATTTCACTACAACTTCAACCCGTTCCTTTATTCACAATGAGAAGGTAATAGCAGACAGCAAATCCAAGGCCAATTTATTAGCATCTATGTTCGCTTCGAATTCTTCTTTACCCGAAACTGATGTGCTACCCCCTGTTTCCGAGCTTAACGCCCATTCAATGGGCAGGGTTTTTGTCAGGACTCGTGAGGTGTACAGGTGCCTCAAAAAGCTCAATGCCAACAAATCCACTGAACCCGATAATATACCCCCTATCGTCTTAAAACAATGCGCCTCACCTTTGGCTAAACCTCTGCGCAAATTATTTTCCCTGTCATATTTCTCCGGAGTTTATCCCGACTCTTGGAAACTTGCCCATGTTCAGCCCATACCGAAAAAAGGTGATTCCAGCGATCCCTCCAACTACCGCCCAATAGCAATTACTTCTATTCTCTCCAAAACCATGGAGACGATAATCAACAAAAAGCTTATGGGATATCTAGAATCCAATCTACTCATAAACGACAGACAGTATGGCTTCCGACAAAAAAGATCCACTGGCGATCTTTTAGTCTGTCTCACAGAACACCTCAGCCGTAGTCTGCATGGATCCGGTGAGTCTAGTCTGGTTGCTCTGGATATCTCCAAGGCTTTCGATAGAGTTTGGCACTCAGCCCTGTTAGCTAACTCAAAGCTATTGGAGTTGACTCACTTCTACAGAAGTGGACTGAGAGTTTCCTTTCTGGCCGTTCAATCAAAGTGGTATTGGATGGCGTCAAATCCGCATCCCACCCGATCTCTGCGGGGGTCCCCCAGGGGTCAATTTTATCGCCGGCCCTATTTCTCATATTTATAAATGACCTTCTTTCAATCCCCTCCAACCAACTTCTCAGCTTCGCTGACGACGGTACTCTACGTTACTCGTACAGCTTCGATACAAGACAGAATCATGGCAGATCCTGTCTTGATGATCGCGAACTAATGTCCAACTCTATTAATAACGACATTGAACTCATTCTAGAGTGGGGAAAGAAGAATCGTGTTGAATTCAACTCCGAAAAAACCAAGTACTGTCTCATATCCAAAAAGAAGCTCAACACCTCTCCACCCTTGAGAGTGGATGGAGTTCAACTAATGGCCGACCCATCCTTACACATCTTAGGCGTGACATTAGCCAAAGACTTGCGATGGAATGACCACATATTCCAAATCGCCAAACGAGCATCCCAGTGCTTGGGATTTCTTAAGAGGTGCAAGTTCCTCCTCCAGCCATCGGCCCGTGCTGTTATTTATAAATCCTACATTCGGCCTCTCCTCGAATATAACTCCCTCGTTTGGGGCGGCGCCCCAATAACCACCTTGGCATGGTTAGATAAGGTGCAAAAAAGGGCACTCAAGTTAATTGATGACGACACCGCCTGCTCCACCATCGACCCCTTGAGCCACCGTAGGAATGTAGCAGCACTGACAAAATTCTATCGCTACTATCATAGTGACTGTTCCTCCGAGTTAAACGCTTTCCTGCCTCCACGGCAATCTTATACCCGCAACACCAGATTAGCCCACTCGTCTCATTCCCTTCACCTGCAACTACCCCTTTCACGCACTCAACAAGACATGAATTCGTTTGTTAATAGAACAACTCGACTGTGGAATAACCTCTCGCAGTCAGTATTTCCGAGCTCCTATAACATCCAAGAGTTCAAACGCAGGGTTCATCACCACCTTCTTCAATACCCCCCGTACCTTTTAACCCTTAACCTATACCCCCCCCCCCCCTTCTTTCCTCCCCCGTACTAAGCTTACTGCTAGACATTGCACCATGACGTGAAAAATGACATGACGGACTAGTAGTACAAAGGGTGACTCCTGAGCTTAGCACTGCCACATAAAAAAAAAACCCCTGCGCAAATTATTTTCAATGTCATATTTCTCCGGAGTTTATCCCGACTCTTGGAAACTTGCCCATGTTCAGCCCATACCGAAAAAAGGTGACTCCAGCCTTCCCTCTCCAATTACCGCCCAATAGCAATTACTTCTATTCTCTCCAAAACCATGGAGACGATAATCAACAAAAAGCTTATGGGATATCTAGAATCCAATCTTTTTTTTTTTTTTATGTGAAAGACTAGAGTCACAGGAAACGCCCTTTATACTGTGTCGACAATCTATTTTCTTCATATAGAGTGCAATGTCGAACAGCAGCTCTAGTCGGGGAAGAAAGGAACTGTCACAACCTACCAGCGATATTTTTCAGTCCACCTACTCCCAACCATTACTGGCGACTTTGTCATCGGGGCATCGAGAAACAACTCGCTGGAGTGTTATGCCTCCTGAAACGAGTTGAATCTCATCAACCAACCGATGACATGCGCTTTGGTGAAGCGGGGAAGGGCTAAGGAAGGCTATGACAGAAGGAATCAGGAATGTAAAGAGGGAAGAAGAAAGAAGGAAAGTTATGTAGGTGGGAAAGTGGAAAAGGCGAAGGACCGTGGGGCTGGCCGGGATTCGAACCCGGGACCTCTGGGATAGTAGCCAGACGCCTTACTCCCTAGGCTACCGAGGCCCCCAAATCTACTCATAAACGACAGACAGTATGGCTTCCGACAAAAAAGATCCACTGGCGATCTTTTAGTTTGTCTCACAGAACACCTCAGCCGTAGTCTGCATGGATCCGGTGAGTCTAGTCTGGTTGCTCTGGATATCTCCAAGGCTTTCGATAGAGTTTGGCACTCAGCCCTGTTAGCTAACTCAAAGCTATTGGAGTTGACTCACTTCTACAGAAGTGGATTGAGAGTTTCTATTCTGGCCGTTCAATCAAAGTGGTATTGGATGGCGTCAAATCCGCATCCCACTCGATCTCTGCGGGGGTCCCCCAGGGGTCAATTTTATCACCGGCCCTATTTCTCATATTTATAAATGACCTTCTTCCAATCCCCTCCAACCCACTTCTAAGCTTCGCTGACGACGGTACTCTACGTTACTCGTACAGCTTCGATACAAGACAGACTCATGGCAGATCCTGTCTTGATGATCGCGAACTAATGTCCAACTCTATTAAAAACGACATTGAACTCATTCTAGAATGGGGAAAGAAGTATCGTGTTGAATTCAACTCCGACAAAACCAAGTACTGTCTTATCCCCAAAAAGAAGCTCAACACCTCCCCGCCCTTGAGAGTGGATGGAGTTCAACTAATGGCCGACCCATCCTTACACATCTTAGGCGTGACATTAGCCAAACACTTGCGATGGAATGACCACATATTCTAAATCGCCAAACAAGCATCCTAGTGCTTGGGATTTCTTAAGAGGTGCAGGTTCCTCCTCCAGCCATCGGCCCGTGCTGTTATTTATAAATCCTACATTCGGCCTCTCCTCGAATATAACTCCCTCATTTGGGGCGGCGCCCCAATAACCACCTTGGCATGGTTAGATAAGGTGCAAAAAAGGGCACTCAAGTTAATTGATGACGACACCGCCTGCTCCACCATCGACCCCTTGAGCCATCGTAGGAATGTAGCAGCACTGACAAAATTTTATCGCTACTATCATAGTGACTGTTTTTCCGAGTTAAACGCTCTCCTGCCTCCACGGCAATCTTATACCCGCAACACCAAATTAGCCCACTCGTCTCATTCCCTTCACCTGCAACTACCCCTTTCACGCACTCAACAAGACATGAATTCGTTTGTTAATAGAACAACTCGACTGTGGAATAACCTCTCGCAGTCAGTATTTCCGAGCTCCTACAACATCCAAGAGTTCAAACGCAGGGCTCATCACCACCTTCTTCAATACCCCCCCCCCCCCCGTACCTTTTAACCCTTAACCTATACCCCCACCCCTCCCTCGTACTGAGCTTACTGCTAGACATTGCACCATGACGTGACAAATGACATGACGGACTAGTAGTACAAAGGGTGACTCCTGAGCTTAGCACTGCCACATAAAAAAAAGTAGCATTTTTTGCAAACAAGATTATTATACCGGCAAAATTTAGATCTGTAACCCATACTAAGGCATCGAAAACACATGCCATTTTTTCTAAGCAATTCTTTCTTGCTTTCTATCGTCAACATTCCATCATCGCAATCCCTTGTAGCGTGTTCCTTTGATTTGCAAAACTCGTTCGTTGTTATCAAACCAGCAGCTGTAGTAGGAGCATGTCTCGTTCTAGAAGCGTGTACTGGCTTCGTAGTTTCAGTCACTCCAGCCCGTTCTAACGATTCGACTTCGCATTTTAAAAATTTTAGGATGCTTTGTAATTCGGCATCACCCCTAGACAATACGGAACTAGAAACGGCTGATTCTGATACAGCTTTATGATCATCAAAATTCTGTGATACAAATTTTTGTTCTTCTTTGTCATGCAGGCGATGATTCTCAATTCTCAGTTCGATCGGAAAAGCTTTGAGGAGGATTGTTTTTAGCATTATGCTATAATGCGCTGTGGGAACATTCAATGCTTTCAGTGATCGTGTACCTGATACTACATTGTTGTAAAGGCGGCGAAGTCTAGCAATGTCGTTTCTGCTATGGAGATGAGGTAGTGCCATTAGCTGCTGCACAGTCATATCAATTAATTTTTCAGGTTTTCCATATTCTTCTTGCAGGAGGCTGATAGCACTATCGTAGCATTCGTCTGACGGCGTAAATCCTTCGATCGTTTTTTCTTCAGCTCCCATAAGAACGGTCTGCAGATAATGGAATTTTTCTACACTGGAAAGATTTCGATTTTCATGTACAGCAGTGCGGAATTGTTGCCAAAATGAAATCCATTCTTTATGATCTCCTGAAAACTTTTTAAGTTTCAGACGTTCTAATTTTGGGCAGATTTCTTTTGTTGGCAATAATTTAGATTCTGATGCGGTGGGTATTCCATGAAGTTTATTGTGCACTTTATTTAATCGCACTTTAATGCGGCTAATAACGTTGAACTCGTTAGTAACGCTGCACAAACTTCATGCGCCGTGGCTAAACGTTGTAAATATGATTGTAATTCTTCTTCTATGTTATCAAAATCAGCACTTTCATTATTAATCTGTGAATCTGGGCTTTTTAGGAAATCGAGCGCGGCTTTAGAAAGGCGCGTTATTTGACCACGATAAGAAGCATGTGCAGTCGATTCTAAGCTCATTGTCCGTTTGAGCCCGAAAAATTGCACCCACGTTAGGAATCGATATATGTATTCTCGCGATCGTTATTAATTAAGGCAAGAGTTCCCGGGTTTCGGCACCAAATATTAAAAATACATATCTGCAAGAGAACCGGACGTTACTCTAAATTTCAGAAGACCTTATCGTTGTTTCTTTAATTCACGAGAACTTTATTCGTTAAGGTTATAGTTCAGACTAAACTTAACAATAATCAATTGTTTTTAGGTAACTGAACATAGAAGGCGTAGTATTTGCATATATTTATAGTTATGTTAGTAAATGCAATTATATTTATTGTTTTAGTATTGAGTATTGATTTATTTAATTTACAACAGTAATCAAAGGTACAATGGGATTGGATGCTGGAAAAGTAGAAGTTCCACAGTGTGACAGGGAAAATGAGGGAAAATGATCAGTTTACCTTTCACAAAAAGAAAATCACCAAGTAGTGAGCTGTTAAAGATTGTTCATTTGGATGTTGTTGGCAAAACTCGAGCGCATCACTAAATGGAGCTAATAGTCCAGTCAAATTAGAGGTTTGACTGGAAGATAATTCGGAAGTTGCTGAAAATTGGAAAAGCCCTTAAAAACATTATTATACATAAACTGATATTTTATAAGGGATTGAAGAATTTAGGGTTAACTCCAACCATTGGTTGAGCCATGTCTCTATTATGCTCACAGCAGTTATGATGTCCTCTCTTCGTTCTATATGTGCATGACATTTTAATTACATCTAAAAATGATAATTGGATAGAGAAAGTTAAAAGAGGACTTGCAGCTAAGCTCGAAGTTAAGGATCTAGGATTAGCAAAATTCTGCTTAGGACTTGAAATTAATCAATCCAGAACTAAAATATCGATAAAAGAAAGAAGTTTTATCCTAGATATCATACAACGGTTTGGAATGAGTAAATGTAATTCCGTTTCTACACCGTCAGAATTGAAGTTTTACGGATCCATTAATGATGACAAAAGTGATAACTCGTATGAGAGGTTCCCATATCGTGTGCCTTAAGAGGTGGCATATTGTTAAGGGAAAGAGAGTTTTAAGATATCTGGTTGGAGCTAAAGATTTAGGACTTATTTATAGTAAACCAAATGATGCAGTCGTCCGATATTCGGATGCTGATTGGGGATGATTGCTTTACTTTAAGTAAAGCAGCTACATATATCTTGGAGATCGCAAAAACAACAAAGAGTTGCTTTATCAACCACAGAGGCGGAGAATGTAAGTTTATCTGTGAAGCTCTTAAGGAAGCAATACATTTGAGAAGCTTATTGGCAGAGATTGGTATGGAGAAACTCAGTAAGATTACAATTTTTACTGATAATAGATGTACTGAATGCATACACTTATAGAAAAATTGTCTTGATTCCAGCAATTCCATAGTCTTCGTTTCATTTTTTTGTTTTATGTGACAGTCTAAGCTCAGGTGTCACCCTTTGTACTACTAGTACGTCATGTCGTTTAAGTCATGGTGCAATGTCCAGTAGTAAGCTTAGCTCGAAAGATAGAGAGAAGGACATAATAGGTTTGGGGGAGTCAAGGGGGTGTTGCAAAAAGTGGCGATGAACCTTGCACTTGAACTCCTGGATGTTGTATGAGTTCGGGAATACTGTCTTTGGAAGGTTGTTCCACAGACGAGTTGTTCTTGCTATAAACGAATTTGAGTTAAAACATTTTTCAATCGTAACATGAGAATGCTGTCTCAGAGTAAGGCACTAGAAATTCTTGAGCCAAGCAATTGTATTTCTACTTTTCGACCAAGATATGACTTTTTCGAAATAAGATTTTTTAATTTTTTACTCAAGAAAGTAAATATTTTTTATTCAAAACAAAATTTGTATTAAATAAAGACACGATGAAGTTTCAATTCGAAAATATTTATTGAGGCAATTCACTACTTTATTACCTTGAGCTTAAATTAAAAAATGAGTAGATATCTCAAACCAAGAGATTTTTTTCTTACTTCTAGTCAACTTTTGTCTTCATCCAAGAGAATAAAACCAAGACTATGAGTAATGCTTATCCGAAGACCATTTTGTTTTCGTTATATCCAAAACATTATTTGCTTGGTTCAAAAAAAAGAAAAAGTCTCTTAAGCTAAGAACAGCCAACTGAGCCAACAACCAAGTGTTCCACAAGTGGACCAAACATATCGGCATTAAGTTTCACTTCATCCGAAGTATGATCAATGACGAGTTGGTGAACGTACAACATACATATATATGTATCTACACAAGAGATGGTAGCTTACGTTTTTGCCCTGAACTCGTTCAAAGCATTAAAATTATTATTATTATTATTACCTACTATTTATTATATTAACAGGAAAGGAAATTGTGTCTACAAGTTTGGCCTTGGAAAAATAGTATATCCCACTATCCCAGTGACGTGCGTTTTGAGAGGGAAGTGTTAGATATACACTGCTGGTCATTTGAATAGGGACAGTCGATTTAGAAATTATTTTACCTAATTTCTTTCTTTTTTGACTTCTGAGCATACAGCTTAATATCCGAAATGAAAGAGTATAGGATTACGCACACATCCATGTGTAACAAGTGGGCACTAGTAATGTACCGTTAATTTTGGCCTGCTATGTTTGGATTCAATGACAATTTTTAGCTGTTAAATTAGGTCAATAGAATAGGGACACTTGTGAAATTCATGATTAAAACCTCGCAATTAATCAAAAACAATTTTATTTTTATTTTCTAATAATGCGTACTTCCTCCTTTGTTCAAAATAACCTCATACATCCTGTCAGACATTGAATCATACAATGATTTAAGATAGTTTAGCGAAATTTCGTCCCAAGCAGTTTTGATGGCATCAATTAGTTGGTTTTTGCTTTCAAATTGCCTGCCGTTTTCGTAGACTTTTCGGGTTAACCAACCCCAAACGTTCTCCATGATGTTTAAATCCGGGGAGTAGGGGGGCCATTCCATTAAGTCAACATTTTGATTTCTAATCCAGGTTTTAATGATGCGTGCTGTGTGTATGGGAGCGTTGTCCTGTTGGTACGTCCATCTCAGGGGACCAAAAATTACTTGACATCGCGGAAAAGCTGTCTGTAATATTGTTTGGTACGATTTGGCTGTCATTTTAGCGTTTTGAAAATTTAGCGGTATCGCACCATAGTACGAAATAGCTCCCCACACCATGACGCCGCCTTCCCTGCTATGATGTCTTGTTAAGAATTTTTCTTCTTTACGCAGATCATGAAAATAGTGGTTGTAGCCGTCGGGACCATCCATGTTAAATTTTTTTTTCGTCGGAGAAAACGACGTGATGCCATTCTTTTTTCCATGCCATGTGCTCACGTGCAAATTGCAAGCGTTTCAATTTGCGCTCTGCATTTAATGGTGGTTTTTTCTTCATTTTCCGTAATTTAAGATGTGTGGCACTTTTAATAACCCGTTTCACTGTCGATAAACTAGCATTAACTCCAACCTTGTCCTTGATTTTAGCTGGCGACTGTGCAGAATTAGAGGCTGCTCGAAGTATTGCTCGCTTATCCTGTGGTGAAAGTACTGCTGGAATTCGTCCTCTCATATTTTTTCCATAGTTGTCGACATCTTTTAAATAATTATGGACAACTGACTTACTTTTACCTATTTTTTCGGCTATTCTTCGAATACTGTGACCATCTTCTTTAAAAGCATCGATTTTGCCTTTTTCGGTTACATTTAGTGCTTTTCCTCGACCCATTTTATTGCCAATTTAAAAAAAAAAGAATTAACTACACAAAAACTTTCAAATAAACTCTTAACTGAATTTTATTTTGACAGAATCGCGACTAAATTGCATTTGTCCCTATTCTATTGACCTAATTTAACAGCTAAAAATTGTCATTGAATCCAAACATAGCAGGCCAAAATTAACGGTACATTACTAGTGCCCACTTGTTACACATGGATGTGTGCGTAATCTTATACTCTTTCATTTCGGATATTAAGCTGTATGCTCAGAAGTAAAAAAAGAAAGAAATTAGGTAAAATAATTTCTAAATCGACTGTCCCTATTCAAATGACCAGCAGTGTACATCCGTCTTGATTAGTCCACATAACAGTTACACTTATTGTTTTCAATTAGTTTTTTCCTTATAATTAGCGTTGGTGATCTGACTTAGAGAATATTGTTTTTATTCTGTTTTTGTCTACATTTTTCCTCTTAATAAACACATTCCACGCTCAAGAGAAGTTTATATTAACAGAAACTGTAAAAACTACCTAAAACTTCTAGATAGGCTAGTCGGTGTGCCCACAAATTTGTTGATCACACAACTTTTTAACTTGACTTATGGTGAATAAGACAGGTACTCTTTCTATAATTCTTTTAATGTCTCCTTTCCTGCTAACTTTAAGCATAATATGACTTGGGACTGTTATTTGTTATGAAATTCTCTAAAAAAAAAAATAACAGGGAAGCTGCTAGGTGCAAGTGTGATCTTGCAAATAGCAGCAAAAGTTTTCAAATCACGTTATTTATTTACAAGAAAACAGCTGCGCATAGAGGGACGAAGAAGGTGTTTATGTAGTCCCGGCAATGTACAAAAATTTCAACAAGATCGGTTTATTACTTTTTGAGTAATTAAAGATGTACATATTATTTTTTAAACATTTAACAATGGTGCCATTTTTGGTAAGATCGGTTTGTAATTGGGAAACTTATTTAGAAAACTTAAGAAACAATTAGAAATGAAATCCCGAGGGAGTTTTCGAAAATCGCAAATATGGTCGATTGTATGAGGTTAGATTTGTATAAAACAAGGCCTGTCATAGGCATAGTATTTGATTAAATTAATTCTCTCTATACAATTACTGTAGGCAAAACAGACATAACACATATTACACTTTTAAGAAAATATTTCCAGTAAATTCCTAAATATAGTAAAAATAAAATTTTAGCATAGATACCACCGATCACTTTAATTGTTGGTTCAAATAATATCTCATTGCTTAAACAATGCTTACAATCAACATTCACTTGCGTAAATAGTGCTTACAGAATGTGATAAAAAAATTGAGCTTTTGACTATAAAATAAAATGTATCTAAGATCTACGACTGTGTCGTAGCAGAATGGGAGTAAAGGTGGTTAATTTAATTATAGTGCTTGCTTGCTTATATCGAGGCAGTTCAGCTCGTAAGTTATTTTTTATTAATGCAAGTTATTTATTATTACTGAAAAACGTAAGTTGTTCAATGCTATAAAATTACTCGAGATTTAATCGCTACTTATATAATTAATGTTGCAGTAAAGTGACAATGAAAATGATTGAAACGTTTTGTTAAAAATCACCTGAAGTTTACACGAAGCTAAACAATTAAAGAAAGTGTTTTAAAGAAGAACTAAGAACTTGCCACAAAGATCCGGTGATTTAAATTAGTACCAGAATGTTGTCCGGGCATTGATATTACCACGCAATTTGTCATCGAATGATAATTTTACTTTAATAATTGATTCGCTGAAATTTTATAAGTGTATGTGGGTTTAGATATTCAATTGCCAACAGTCTAAAAAAGCCAAAGTGTCCATGATAGAACAACGTGAATCTGAGTAACTCAATTTAACAACATAAAATTCCAACTGTAAGGGGTCGTCCAATAATTACGTGAGGCATTTAGAGGGACGGGTGGGTTGAGGGGGAGGAGCCGAATCTCACCCAATCTCACGGGGGCAGAGGTGGGCCTAGGAAAATATCACGTAATTTTCTTCTTCAAGAAACAGTGTAAAATTGCTAGAAAACCGGGTTCAATTAAGTAAAACCTGTTTCTTCACTAAAGACCCCCATTCACTTACAGGCTGCCTACAAGCCAGGTCGGCAGGCACGGACTGATGAAAGCCACACAAAACTCAGTTTGACTAAGGAATGAGGCCTTCAGGACAGGCCTTGGCTTGCAGGTGACGTTATGACTCCTACAAACACACAGGCGCAGACGACAGTTAATATAGCAGATTGTTAATTCAAGTGCAAAAATATTCATGGCCTCAACGAAAACTTTAAAGCACAAACAGATTGAGGACTGGAAAAGCCTTTAAAATACACGGACCACCATATTTGTTAACACCATGCGCAGGTGGCGCGGAGAAATTAAATGTATGGGAAATTCTGCAGCAGGCGGCCACTGTCATCGCCTCCGCGCCTATCTATTTGTGCCTTAAGACGGCTCCAGACTCACGCTTTGACCACCCGTGAACAAGCGCAAACACGAATGCGAATGGTTTTCGGGCCTGGTTCGCGCCTTGCTTTCAGTTTCGAGTTAATACGGCCGTAAATTCACGACTTGAGACTGAATAGAAGTAAGAGATGGTAGCAGGTAAGTTGTTTCAGTCGACTTCTTCATACAAAAGTGTTACAAAAAATTTTATATGAAGAGGTCGATTGAAACAACATAAGTTCTACCATCCCAGATATACAGGCACAAACTGACGACAAACACCCACATACAAAAAGATTTTTGTCAGAGTTCTTGGATCATCCAGTTGGCAGCCGGAGAGGTGTGTGGTCATACTGGCTTCAAGGCTAAAACTTTCAGGTCACGTTCTGCCGTCGATCTGTGTGTCTGAAAGGAGGCCTTAAGATATGCCTAAATCCTACACAATTTTTATGCAAACACCTGAACGTAGCATAGTAGGGCCTCGGTAGCCTAGGGAGTAAGGCGTCTGACTACCATCCCAGAGGTCTTGGGTTCGAATCCCGGCAGCCCCACGAACCTTCGCCTTTTCCACTTTCCCACCTACATAACTTTCCTTCTTTCTTCTTCCCTCTTTACATTCTTGATTCCATCTGTCATAACCTGAGACTCTAGTCCTTTGAATAGAGAAGACGAGGAAGTGCAATTTATTAAACACGGGGAAGCATTTTGGCAACACTAATGCATAGCATTCTTTACTTATTTGTGTCAGTGTGTCGGACAGTGGCTGTGTTATATTTATTCAAAAGCCGGGAGGGATATCGTTTCTCAGCAACCATCTCGGTGAGAACGCTTCACTTGGCTAAATGTTTGAAGCAGACCCTTCGCAAAATCTGAACAAATTTCACCACGCCTATGTCCGGGTTAGACAATGTATTTTGTTGTTGTGGTTAAAGTCAATGTATTTTGTTGTTGTGGTTAAAGTGGAGGGTGAGAATTAGAGAGAAAATTTCTTGATCCCAAGTGCTTCCCTCAAATCCGTGTACATGTACGCTATTTTCGGTTCCTTATCTTCTCTATTCAAAGCTCTAGTCTTTCACATAAAAGAAGTCAAACTGAAGCCAAAGGCGCGACTCGAATTATCGGTTATCTATAATTAAAGCTTGTGGTTACGCCCGTAAATATGAATTTTTAGTGTAGTGTAGTATAGTTTTTCAGTGGAAAGATTTTTTAAAATCGTATAAATTTCACGTGTGATTAGGGGGAGAGAGTCGAGCCAAATCTCACGATATCTCACCAAGGAGGAGAGGGGTCGAAAAATCGCAAAAATCGCCTCACGTAATTTATGGACGACTCCAATAGAAAAACAGAACAAATAATACTTTATAATATAATACTACCTTGTGAAGAAACAATAGACTAGGATACAGGACATCAACAATCACAATGTAAAATTTAACAACCATTGTAATAAAATTTGTACATACTATCAGCAGATCAAAAAATTTATCGAACATACTCTGAATGGTTGGAATAACTAAGAAAAATTATCTTATCGATCTGCCCAGAGCTCCAAGAAGTTTCATTCGATATATCCAGGTTATCTGCATACTTTTCTCCATACATATTTGAATTTTTATATGAGTATTTGGAAAACATTTTTTTAAGGTATTATTGTATACATATTTGTTTACTTAATTTAGAATGCGATGTCAATATACGCAAACAATTACCTGGAAAGGATCCCGTTTTACTTTCAACAACAGGAGAGCTTCTTCATCCATCTGGGCCATCAATGTCATGGGGGCCCTCTGAAGAAAGTGTTTTAGTTTGCTCTGGAGACAGAAATTCTTTCACTTCAGGTTTATGTACATAAAACCTAACAAAGGTGGATATGCTAATTGAAATTAATTTACAGGAAGCAATACAGAGCTCACAATTAAATGTCACTCCAAAGACACATTCACGGTAGGAGAGGACAATTTTAAATTCAACGAACTTGAATGTAGCGCTGGAGTAACTGGAGATGTTCAAAAAACCGACAAGAAATGCGCCGATAGTGGCACACTTTATGAAATTGGTTTCAAGACTAAAAGCTTTGGTCTAGTCAAATACATCGATGTCTGCTATAACACAAAAACAGCCTCAGTCATTTATACTTATCACACAATTCGAGGAGCTTCTGTGAAGGGTAAAATTATCAAAACATGAACAAGATCAATTAATAATAATAAAAAAAAATAGATTCAGTTTCTGACAATGATAGACCTGGATTCAAGGTATCTGGAATACCCTCACATGTTAAACCAGCGAATTCTTACAAACAAACTAAGCAACTTACTAGATTTACTAGCTTATTAGGCAACGAAGCATTGGCCAAAACTTACTTGAACAAGACTTCATTCTTAGCCCGTGGTCACTTAGCTCCGGATAATGATGGCGTCTTCAAAAGTTGGCAGGCTGCAACTTACTTCTACATTAACGTTGCACCACAGTGGCAGGTAAAACAATTTTTATTTATTCCCTTCAATCTAAATAATTCAATTAACAAACCTTTTTTAGATTGTCAATAGCGGAAATTGGCTGCGTATAGAAAACCTTGCTCGTAAAGTCGCCTCTCAGTTGGGAGATGATGTCGAGGTGTACACAGGAAATCACGGTATCTTAACTCTTCCAGATGTAAACAACAACCCAGTCGAGCTCTCTCTAGAACCGGAAAACAACATTGCCGTACCAAAATTCTTTTGGAAGATACTTAAGCACAAAAATCAAGGCATAGTGTTTATAACTTTAAACAATCCTTTTGCTACAGAAAAGGAAAGTCTTTGCAAGGATGTTTGCGAAAAATATGGTTTTAATAACCCCGCTTTTGAGGACTTCACCCGAGGCTACACCTACTGTTGCACAGTGGCTGATTTTGCTAAGGCAGTGAAATATTTGCCAAAGGAGGCGAAAGTGAAAACTGTTTTAAAAGCTTTGTAAATAAATAAAGTAGAGCTTCGCTTTGAGCGCTTTATTATTTAGTTAATGCGTATTTTTTAACCTCTAACAAAAGACTTACATGATATTATCACCTTGAGAAACTATTGGGAAATAAGTTTTAGTAATTCAGATACCCGAAAGAGGAGCTCCCCTATCATGAGATTCTGAAACTTTTCTTTGTTATCATTGTCCCTTTTGGTAAATGAGGGTAACCTTTCGCTTCTCTGCTTCAATATTAGAAGATATAAACAAGAGTAATGTGACACCAAGAAGAATTTATGAAACAATCTGAGCATATGCCTAGGAAAAACGCTCGATTTTTATGTGACTTAAATACAGAATTGTTAACCGCAAGCAAGCAAGTACAAACATTACAAGCAAAGGAAAGAAGAAGTGGAAAAATTAACTTTCGTAGTTTACGGCACTATTAGTCAAAGCTGAATTGCTATTGTTACGTTTTTACGGGCTTAACGGATTCGTAGGATTAATTACGGAATATACTTTTAAAATATTTACATAAAAACAAACGTAATTCTTAAAGTTCGCTGTTATACCTTGCAATTTAATATCTCACTCTATTAAATTATATTTAACGCTTTTTAATTCACTTTACAATCACCACTTTTCGCTTTAGGTCACTTTAATCACTTTAGAACACTTTTATCGCCATTCAAACCAAACTACATGCTGTTACAACTGCTTTTAGCTGTGTTTCTATTTATTTCTACCCAGAATACCGGCCAGTGCTAATGTAAGACGTCGCACTCGATTCTGTATATTTTCAATACCGATAGCGTGCGATTTAAGACGCCATTAGCACTGGCAAGTATACTGGGTTCTATTTGGGAGCACAGCCTTTATATAGCCAAGCTCCTCTTCCTCTCCTTCGATGGCTCTACAGCCCAATTCGAACCTTGGCCTCCATAAGCTTCTTCCTCCAGACGCTTCTCTGCTCCGCAGCTTGTCTCCAGCTTCTTGTGCTGAGCAGTTTTGTTGCATCAGCCCTAACATTGTCTTCCCACGTTGACCGTGGTTTGCCAACTGGTCTTTTGCCATCTGGTAGAAGATACACGTTTTTTTGAGGCATCCTTTCTTTGGACATGACCGGCACAACGTAAAGGCAGTAGTTTGGCATGTGTCGAGAGTTTACACTCTTTGTCTAGATCGCAAAATTCATGATTGTAGCGCATTCTCCTTGCATTTTCTTCATGGATTAGGCCGTAAATGCTTCGGAGAACCTTCCTCTCAAATATATACACCTTGTCGGCGGATCTCTGGGAGATACTCCATGCTTCACATCCATACGTAGCCACTGCACCTATGATAGTTTTGTAGATCCTTATTTTTGTTTTTCTATGGAAGTCTCTGGATTTCATTACTGGCAGTTCTGTTTGCCGGAAGTATGTTCTTCGTTGTACGTATATCGTTTCATCGTTTTCTTCGCTGACTGTGAACCCCAGGTAGTTAAATTGGTTTATCCGTTCGCAGTTATGTTCCCCTCAGGTTGTGGTTTCCTCTTCTTCTTTCCACCCTTGACTGAATTCAAATTTTACTTTTGTCTGCATTTATTTGCACCCCTATATTAGCTCCATCTTCTAATTCTGTGAATATTTCTGCAAGGCATGACAGTGATCTGGCAAGGCAGTTTACATAATCATCGGAATATCCTGAAAACTGTTTTATTTGTTAAGTAGGTTTGCGTTCGCATCAAAGCTTACTTTTCGAATTACTCTTTCTAGGCAGAGATTAAATAGCAGTGGTGACAGCCCATCGCCCTGCTGGAACGGTCTCCGTCAATTCTCCTTGTATTCTAACTGCACACCTTGTATTTTTCATTGCCATTTTTACTATCTTTAGGGAGATGTTTAGGTCCAGCACATTTGTCACATTTGCTCCCTTTCGATGCTTTCGTATGCTTGTTTAAGGTCGATGGAAAGTTGATACACGTCGATGTTGTATTCCCAGCATTTTCGGAGGAATTGCCTTTTTGAAAAAAGTTGATCCATTGTTGACCTATTTCTTCTGAATCTAGCTTGGTATTAACTTATTGGGGCTTCTGCATAAGATTCCAGTGTGGCCTTAATTATATTTGTCATAATTTTATTTACTGTACTTAAAAGAGATATGCCTCTGTAGTTTCCACAGTTGAATCTATCTCCTTTCTTGTGTATTGGGCACATAATGCTTCATCATCACACATCTTCGCTGCCAGTGACCATAGTGCCTTCTTTTGTTCTACATATACCGAAGGAAGGTTTGAAGCCTTTCTTGAAGACTTCCTTGAATGCTTCCCGTGCTTAGTTTTTGGCGAAGTTTTCCTCTACTCTCAGGATGTAATTTTTTTTATGTGAAAGACTAGTGTCCCAGGAAATGTCCTTTGTACTGTGTCGACAATCAATTTTCTCCATATAGAGTGCAATGGCGAACAGCAGCTCAAGTCGGGAAGGAAGGAGCTGCCACAATCTACCCGCGATATTTTTTAGCCCACCTAGTCCCAACCAGTACTATCGCGACCTTTTACATACATCGGGGGCATCGAGAATCAATTCACTGGAGTGCTATGCCTCCTGAAACGAGTTGAATCTCATCAACCAACTGATTATATGCGCATTGGTGGAGCGGGCTACTATGACAGGAGGAATCAGAAATGTAAAGAGGGAAGGAGAAAGAAAGAAAGTTATGTAGGTAATTGTTGAGGAATTGTCTTTTCTTCTTCCTGCAGATGTTTTTGCTGTTCTTCTTGTTTCCAATTATTTGCTCCGAGCCGGTCTCCCTATGTTTAATTTCCTATTTCTGTTTCTGGCTTCTATAGCTGTTTTACATTCCTAGTCGTACCAATCATTGGCTCTGGCTATGCGTTTGTAGCCTTCATTTTCCTTCGTGACATCTCTCAGTATCGTCTTCAGTCCATTTTCCCTCATCTGTGTCCAAGCCTCTTCCTTATCCAAATTTCAGATCTTTCCACCTTATACTGGAACCGTTTATAAAATTCATTAAAGCACTTCAAGAAAATTCGAAGCTTTGTCCGTTCGTTCTCATTCTAATCTAATCTAGCGTTAATTCAAATCATAATTAAGTCGTTACAATAACCGTTGTTTCAAACTTCTAACAGATCGCGCATAAGTTATCACACTGTCCTCTTCTTAGTACAGTTGTCCATCCTGGCTCCCGTTTAATATCACAGGCACAACCTGTCTATGTGCAAGATCGTTTTCTTTGCCTTGGGTTCTTGTTGAATCCTGTACAAAACATCGTTAATCCGTGTTAGGATTTGATAGGGTCCTTACTACTATTGGCGAAGCTTTTTCCTTTCTGTCACCGAGGGTTGATGAAGAGGCAGGCGTGGTGCTGGTCTTCTTCACTCCTATAAGTCTTGAAAAACTTGAGATGGTTCCATGGTCAGAATGAAGCTTATGTGGAACAACAAATCTGCAGACCCAAGTGTTCACTAATTCCCCTGCAACACTGATTTCTTCCTGATTTGGAGTGCCATATGCTTCGTGCACTTACCGAAGTAGTCCAAGCCAACAAATGATTTCCTCTATTTGACGCTGGCAAAATTCCCCCACATTGATTGCGATTCTTTCAACTGGGGCTCCCATTTGTTCTCTTGCTGCTGTCACAAACTGTGTGCACTTACGACACCAGTCTGAAACCAGAGTTTTGTTGGCTCTTAGATGTCCTCCTGATGCGCTATTATGACATTCTTCTAGAATATATCTTATTCTTACACGAGGAACTAGTACCTGCAACCGATGGGAGGTGCTGCCAGCGGTTTCTAAAACTTCAATACTCCTCCCTCGATGTGCAATGAATCTTATTGCGCCCAATAGCTCTTCAGGGTTTTACTTCTCTCGGTCCTTTCCAAGCTTCCATGTCAAAATCTTTCCTTCCATGTCAAAATCGCGGAAATATCTGGGTCGCCGCGTTGAGCGGAGCCCCTGATCATCTCATCCTGTCGTTGGCTCAACTATCGCCCATTGAAATTTTTCTTCGATATGCATCTGCATTTCCATGGTTCTCCTCTTTCTGTGGCCTATATTGAAATGATACCGCTGAAGTTTCTCGATCCACCTTGCCACTTGTCCTTCAGGATTTTGAAATTGCATCAACCATATTAATGATCCATTCAAAGAATAAAGTTTTGTCCATAGAGATACTTGTGGAAATGCTTAGTCCAGTCCTCGATTGCCAATAGTTCTCTTCTCGTGACACAGTAATGCCAGAAATGCCTCTTCGATATTGGCAGCGCTCTACTGTATTAAACTATGGCCTTTTCCTGTCCTTCCATGTTTGTTGGCGCCCCGTGCGAGATATTTTTATGCGCCCTTAATCTTTTAGACATTTCTTTTAGATAGATTACCTATGTTGGTTATTGTACAATAACCCGGGTAAATATAAAAAATAGCCTTACAACGGGCGAACACTGGCCGCTTGGTAGCACATACGGGCTCGCGTTTATTGTACAACTAAGGCCCGTGCGCAGGGATTTTCAATAGTGGGATCGGAACTTGTATTTTTATGTCAGGCAGTTTAATGAGAAAAAGTGCTCAAGGTTTTTCGATCATCGATCTAAGATTCTTTTTAAGACGACGTAATATTGAGAAGAAACGTTCAAAATAGAAGCTGTTTAGGAGGTTCGCTTCCAGGAACGTTCCTCAAGAACTCTTTGGATAAAGGGGAAGTGATATCTCGCATCATTGCCACTTCCCCTACGTCCTCAAAGCTAGTGAGGAACGCTCCTAGAAGCGAGCTGTCTAAACAGCCACATAGCCATAACGCGGAGAATTTTGGAATCCACGTTCCTACTCCAATTTAAATTTCCATTTTGAGTTTGGGATGTAGATGGGGCCTTAACTGTCCCTAAGCTTTCCTCAATTGAGGCAGAAAAATACATTATGTGTAAAGTTTATATAAGGAAAGATTAAATTCGGCCTTGAATGTCAGTTGTACTTAATACTCGATTCCACCCTATAAATAATGATATGAGTAAAACTAATTGGGGCCAGCGTACTTCGAACTCTTCTGTTACAGTCTTTGGGATCCTTACCATCGCCAGTGACATATTTGTTGCGCATTTTATCAGTTGTACCAGCTTTGAGAGGGCTCCTAATTCTCATAAGATCTCGTATAGCTTCTCTCTATTTATTGAGTCATATTACCTGTTGAAAAACGCCAACTGAGCTGCTTTCCATCAACGCTTGGCTATTTGTTGCTTTGTTGCCTTTTTACAGCTTCACGTACCTCATCCTGTGTTGGTGGTTCTATTGAGATATTATCTGGAGGAATTACAAATACATCTGTTTATGGATCTTTGTCTTCAAGGTCTTCGAGATTGATTCGCCTGAGGCACATTTAGAGGAGAGATAGAGTGCAAAGAGAGAGAGAGAGTCATATTTTTGTATGAAGAGTCCGAAATATGTAAAAATATGGATCATTCTCGAAATACATTTAAAAATCGTATCGATCTGATAAAACGTATAGGAATAAGTATTGCTCTCGACAGCTCCTGGAAAAACGCATAATACGTAAAAAATGTATATCTGGTGGTGGGAATACTGTTGGTCATTATGTTGTTTTATCTCTGCAAATAATCGATGGTTCTGATGATAATTTAAACGGAGAATATATTAAAAAACAAAATAAACCTAAGTTAAACAATGACAGATGTCACGAAAGAAGCTGTCGGGTACAAACGCACAGCCAGAGCCAGTGACTGGTACGACGAGGAATGCAAAGCAGCTATAGAATCCAGAAATAAGAATAGGAAAATATACATAGAGAGAGCGACGAGGAGTTAGAAATTGAAATACGAGGAAACAAGAACCGCAAAAAACATCTGCAGGAAAAGGCAATTCCTCAAAAATCACATCCTGAGAGCAGAGTTTCAAACCCTCCTCCGGTATATGTAGGATAAAAGAAGGCACTATAGTCACAGGCAGCGAAGATGTAAAGAAAAGATGGAAGGAATTTTTTAGCGAGCTGCTGAACGCAAACGAGAGCATCAGACATGTACCAGAACCCCGTATACAACATAGCGATGATACCAGAGAAACAAATGTACCCACTCTGGAAGAAGTTGATCAAACAAGGAGGCGAATCGCTCTCACCAGCTATATACGAATTACTATGCTGCATATGGAGGAATGAAAAAATGCCTGAAGAATGGGAGCAAAGCATTATCTGCCCAATACACAAGAAAGGGGAAAGATTCAACTGTGGAAACTATAGAGGCATATCTCTTTTAAGCACAGTATATAAAATAATGACCAATATAATTAAGGCCAGACTGGAACCTTACGCATAATCTGCAATAAGTGAATACCAAGCTGGATTCAGAAGAAATAGGTCAACAATGGATCAACTTTTTACAATAAGGCAAATCCTCCGAAAATGCTGGGAATACAACATTGACGTGTATCAACTTTTCATCGACTTTAAAGAAGCATACGACAGCATCGACAGGGAGCAAATGTATGCAACAATGCTGGACCTAAACATTCCCCTGAAGATAATAAAATTAACAAAAACGACAATGGAAAATACAAGGTTTGTAGTCAGAATAGAAGGAGAATTGACGGAGTCCTTCCTAGTCAAGCAAGGCTTAAAGCAGGGCGATGGGCTGGCACCCATGCTATTTAATCTAGAAGGAGTAATTCGCAAGGTTAACATACATAACCAGATCTCACAGCAGTACGCGTAGGTACTGGAAGTGGGGCTTTCATTCTAGCCCCAGCCTACCTTCCGTACGATTCGCCAGATCCTCCGCCCACCAGGGAGTTGGAAATTCTGGTTATTACCTGTGGCGAAAAAGGCACAGGGTTAATAGTTGGTTGCGACGCAAATGCACACAATACGGTGTGTGGGGAAGCACCAACGACAACCATAGAGGAGAGGCTTTGCTCGAATTTGTGGAATGCAACAATCTAGTTTTCGCAAATAGAGGGGCAGAACCAACCTTGGTCTATGCTAGACGAGGGGAAGTCATAGATATAACTCTATGCAGCAACCGGATGTTGACAAGATTGACCAACTGGGAGGTGATGGATCGGACGATTATGTCAGATCACAGAGCCATTTCATTTGAGATAGCGTACGGAACCCCGGGCAGGGGAGACGGAATTAGAACAACGAGAATTTCCCGCAACACGGACACGTCTAGATATACTGAAATGTTGCGCAGGAATCTCGGGAAGCGCGTGCTAAGGGCACCGAAAACCACAAGAGAAGCAGAGTCTCAGTTGCATGTCCTGCAGACAGCGATAGAGAACGCTTTTCGAGTGGCGTGTCCTCTTACGTCAGTGGATGACCATGATCATCTACACTGGAGAAACTGAAGAAAGAGGTCAGAAGGGCTTTCAACCAAGCGATGAGGTGCAATGACCCGGTTGCCTGGGAGAATTACAAAGCCAAGAAAAGAGAAATGAAACAAACTCTGCGACGACGGAAAAGGGAGTCGTGGAGGGACTTCTGCTCGAGCATGGAGAGCATATCTGAGGCCAGCAGACTTCAGAAAATGATCTCCAGGGACCCGGTCTCCAAAGTCGGACTCGTTCGTGACTTGTCGGGGAGGATGACGGAGACGCTGGAGGAAACCAACAAGATCCTGATGGAAGTCCACTTTCCTGGCAGCTATATCTCGGGTAAATCTTGGGCTATTCGTACAGAATGGCTACAATGATGAACCGAGTGGAGGCTAACGGGGTGGTGACAGAGGAAGGGGTGAGACGTGCAGTAGACACATTCTCTCCCTTCAAGACATCGGGGCGTGACGGAATATTCCCTGCGCTGCTCCAATGGGGCAAAGAAATCATTGCACCCAGGCTTAGGGGAATATTCGTTACCTGTCTAGCAACAGGATACATTCCGGTGGTGTGGAGGGAAACCAAAGTGGTATTTCTCCCTAAGCCAGGCAAGAAGGACTACACCGAGGCGAAGTCCTCCAGGCCGGTCAGCCTAACATCCTTTCTGTTGAAAACAATGGAAAGAGTGGTGGCAGACCACCTGGAGAGTACTATGCTAAGGAGGCACCCTTTAAGTAGAAGCCAGCACGACATCGAAGGCGCCTTCGACAAGATACAGTTCAACAAACTCAAAGACGCTCTGGTGAGATGCGAGGTCAGCCCCATGATTGTAAGGTGGGTGGACAGCATGCTGAAAAACAGAGCGGTAAGGATTCAGACAGGAATTAGAGGTGCATTAGAGGTGCTGTTAGGTCTGCTGCCGTTAGATCTCCAGGTGATGAAGACTGCGGCAGCCTCAGCGATTCGGATGAGACGGGATGCCGCATGGCAGGCGTCAGGAACCTTATATGGGCACATGAAGATTCTGGATCGCATTAAAGGGATTAGGGAGCTCATGATGCCCATGGAAGGGATCACAAAAATGAGGGTGACCGAAAGGTATCATAAAACCCTCATAGGGAACGGAACGCTCCCGGAAGGGAGGCCGGAAGACATATATATCTTCACGGACGGATCCATGATTGACGGCAGAGCAGGTGCGGGAGTCTTCTCAGAGGACTTAAATCTGACCTGCTCTCTGGCTTTGGGGAATTACACCTCAGTCTACCAGGCGGAAATGCTTGCTCTGCTGCACGCGCTGGATCACATAAATGAGGGTCAGGTGCAGGGAAGAAGTATCCTTATAGCACTGGACAATCAGGCTGTGATTAAGCGCATGAATCAGACAGAGATTAATGCGTCTCTGGCGTTGGAATGTGTCCAAAACTGAACAGGTGTGCGAAACAAAACAACGAGACGCTAGCTTGGGTTAGAGGACATACAGGCATCGATGGGAACGAAAAGGCTGACAACCTGGCAAAACAGGGGTCAACCTCGGAATTCTGGGGACCGGAGCCATACTCTGCCATTGGCAGAGGGTTGGTAAGGAACTGCATCGAGAAATGGGTCGCTGAGGAACACCGGAGACGGTGGGACGCTATGATCACGTGTAGGCAGGCTAAGATGGTGCTTACGTTGCCGATTACCGCAGCCAGAAGAAGGATCCTGCATATGCAAAGGAGAACCCTCAGATGGTTGGTGGCACTGATTACAGGACACGGATGTTTCAGGTATCACCTAAAAAGAATGGGAATTCTGGAGGATGACACCTGTCGGATGTGCCTGGAGGAACCTGAGACGGCCACACACATAGTGTGTCACTGTCCGGCGGTGGCGAGAAATAGGGCTGCCATAACTGGACTCCATTGGATGGAGGACATGAGGCAGACTCCCTTCAATCAGCTGCTTGCGATAACTAGGGGAGTCGAAGCAAGGGAGCAATGGGACAACCCACTGCAACCCCAATAAGATGACTCTAGGCAGAGGGACGAAAAGGGACCCGCAAATAGTGGTCTGATTCGATATCCCTCGAAAATCTATATATAAGGTTAACATTGATACGAATACAACCTTGCTTAACAGATCCAAACAGTTGGCAGGATATGCCGACGATATAAACTGCCTTGCAAGATCACTCTCATATCTTAGAGAAACATTCACAGAAATATATGTAGCAAAACATATAGGGCTGCAAATAAACGCAGAGAAGAGCAAGATTCTAATTCAGTCAAGGTTGGAAAGAAGAAGAAGAAACCACAATACCACCTGGGGGAATTATAACTTTGAATGAGGAAACCAATTTAACTACCTGGGGTCCACAGTCAGCGAAGACAACGATGAAACGATAGACGTACAAAGAAGAATAAACGCCGCGAACAGAACATACTTCTCACTACTGCCAGTAATGAAATCTAGAAACATCCACAGAAAAACTAAAATAAGAATCTACAAAACCACCATACGTACAGTAGCTACGTATGGATGTGAAGCATGGAGTATCTTCCAGAAATCCGCAGACAAATTGGATATATTTGAGAGGAAGGTTCTCCGACGGATATACGGCCCAATCAATGAAGACAATGCATGGAGAATACGCTACAAGCACGAATTGTACGACTTATACAAAGAATGTAAATTTTCGATCCATGCCAAACTACTACGTTTACGTTGGGCCGGTCATGTCCAAAGAATGGATGACTCAAGGATACCAAAAAAAGCCCTGTATCTACTACCAGATGGCAAAAGACCAGCTGGCAAACCACGGTAAAGGTGGGAAGATAATGTTAAAGCAGACGCAGCAAAACTGCTCAAGACAAGAAACTGGAGACGAGCTGCGGAGAAAAGAGACGTCTGGAAGAAGAAGCTGATGGAGTCCCAGGCTCGAATCGAAGAAGAAGAAGAAACAATGAACAGAAAGAAGTCTGCCAACGAATGAATATCAATATGGGTGTAGGCGCTGTATATTTTTTAGACGCACCACCCGCCGCTGACAAGACTCTCTAAATCAATCTAATATTAGCCAAAATACGTGTAATATTTCTTCCTGAAGGTCGATTGAAGAAGATTATATGGAAAATCCTGCGTGTAACATATGTATGTATGTATTTAAAAATAGTCATAAGGCTCAAGTTTTGCGACACTGCACGTTCGTTGGATGAGATGAATTTCTGAATTTCTCTTACTCCTTCGACAATATAAGACAAGCACGTGCCAGACCTTGTCTTTACCACCGTCAACTGATGTCGGCTTCGATCAACCGGGATATCGAATCGATTCTTCATTGGGGCGAAATGAACCGCGTCGAATTCAATGCCACAAAAACGAAGCACTGTCTGATCTCCAACAAAAATTGTACCGACCTTCCTCCTGTCCCGGTGGATGGAGAGAATCTAACGGCTGACTCAACTCTCAACATCCTAGGGGTAACTTTAACGGAGCATCTGCGATGGAACGATCACATATTCCAAATCGCCAAACAAGCCTCCCAATGCCTTGGATTTCTCAAGAGATGCAAGTTCCTCCTCCAGCCAGCCGCATTGGCTACAATATACAAATCCTACATTCGGCCGCGCCTCGAATACAACTCACATATCTGGGCAGGCGCCCCAAAAACCACCTTGGCTTGTCTCGACAAGGTGCAAAATCGTGCCCTCAAACTCATTGGTGATGGCCCCTTTCGCGCCTCCATAGACACCTTGAGCCACCGTAGGAATGTAGCAGCCCTCTCCATACTTTATCGCTATTACCATGGTGACTATTCCACCGAAATTCAGGACCTCCTGCCTGCACGGCAATACTTTTCCCGCAACACAAGACTAGCCCGCTCGGCTCGCCCCCATACCCCACAGCCCCCTCGTTCACGCACAATACGGTTCAGAAGTTCGTTTATGAATAGAACAACTCGATTGTGGAATGATCTCCCGCAGTCGGTATTTCCGAACTCGTACAACATCTTAGAGTTCAAACGTGAGGTTCATCGTCATTTTCTTCTACACCCTCCAGACCCCCTCTAACCTTTCCTATTCTCCTCTATTCTTCAAACCAAGGTACTACTAGACATTGCACCATGAACTGAACGACATGACGGACTGGTAGTACAAAGGGTTACACCTAAGCTTGGTTTTTTCATAAAAAAAAAAAAAAAAAGTACTATGGGAAATCTATATATATATATATATATATATATATATATATATATATATATATATATATATATATATATATATATAAATGAATCATTGTTTTGTATGTAATCGATGTGTGAAAAATTATTTTTTTTAACTTCCCGGTATAGGAAGTTATTGTAATCGGTCCGAAAATTCAAATCGAAAATTTCAACGTATTTTCATCTTTCAAGGTCCCAGGAACATTCTATAGACCAGTCACTAGAGATTTTTTCGTGTTATAAAATTGTACAGCAAACTGCTTGCACTACTACTTCAGGGGTATCTCATAGATTACTAAAACCAAAAAACCAGCCAAAATTTACTCATGTGGAATTGTTTAAACAATAATTAGCAACAAAAATGGGTACTTTTTCCGTTTTTGGTGTATACAATAAAAAGTACTGGATGAATCACGTTACTCCCAACAGGATATTTGTAGAGAAATGAAAACCCTACAAAATGGAGTTTACTAGACCTCGATCGGATAATTTTTCGCCGAGAAAAGCTAGAAAACCCCTTAAAAAGGCCATTTTTTCAAAAACTCATACCTCTGTTACTTTGCAATATTAGGGTATGATTTTTTGGGACATAATACCCTGGTACATATACTTTAAACTGCCAAAAGATGAAATTTGTCGCATGTATAGTTTCTGCATAATTGCAGTATAAACAAAATAGACCCTAATCTTGCACATCGCGCCAATATTAGCAGAGTGGCCCGATTGAAATTTCCAAAACCGTTTCTGAAAGAATAGGCTAGGGACTACAATTTGTCTATCTCACATTTTAATATAAGTTTGGAGAACAATGGTAAAAATGCTTTTGAAAATGGTACATAGGGCGAACATTCTAATTCGAAACGTATCGGGCCTATGTTGTGGGTGTGAGTATGCTTCTTGTACGTGCAGGAAGCATGGTTTACAATGCTCAAACTTGTGCGCAAACTGTACCCAAATAATGTGCTCTAACATATCTATAGAAGATATTTGCATAGAAGAAGATAAAAATCAATTATAAAATAATTTATACGAATTAAGCTATAAATAGAATGATGATTAGACCAGTGCAGATAATTTTTGAGAAAAAAAAATTCTTAGCAGTATATGGAAGGTGGGAAAATTTAGGATAAATGCTACTTAAACAAAGAAAAATCGAGAGCACCGCAGCAGATAACCGGAAAGGGGGCGGGGGAGCGAAAATGTGGGTTTTAGGGGGTTAAACGTGTTTTTTTGCGATTTCTGAGAAAAGTAGACCTCCTATCGAAAAACGTTAAATGTAAACGTTGTAGATAATTAAAAGATCTAGAGCTTTTGTTCAATCTTTTATCTTTCACAAAAATGATCCAATTTTAATGAAATTTGAGGAAAATGTAGATTTTCCTGTTTCGAAAAGGCCCAATTTTTTTCAAAGCGATTGGTTGTGTAGTTTTGTTTTTATGACCTTAATTTAAAAAAAGGCCCCATTTTCAATCAAAAAAGTTGGCGAACGAATTTTTGATTTTGAAAATTTTGAAGACGGGCTTTTTTTCGTTGAATCCTCTACTTTAAGATGGTGTAAAAAAATGATAGTGTCACAATAGAAAAACGTCGCGAAAAATTCGAAAAACCAAAAACATCCTTTTTCAAATATCGATTTTTCCGTAAACTTCGCTAATTCTTTATTTCTCTTTGACATAAAGCTTTAAGAGTGGCGCAAAACTGTAAATTTAATGTAATCCTTACTAATATTATAAATGCGAAAGTAACTCTGTCTGTCTGTCTGTCTGTTACGCTTTCACGCCTAAACCACTAAACCGATTTTGATGAAATTTTCAACAGACATAGTTTAGACCTTGGAGACGGACATAGGCTACTTTTTATGGAGAACAAAAGGGTTGAAGGGGGTGAAATAGGGTTCAATAAGTTGTAAGGGGATTTTTTTCTATTGTATAAAAAGTAACTGACTGACAGACAACGCACAACTTAAACCGCTAGAGCTAAAGGGCTGAAATTTTGACTGTGCATCCCTATAATGGCGTGGACATCCACTATAAAGCGATTTTTCGAAATTCATCCCCTAAGGGGGTGAAATGGGGTTTATCCAAACCGTTGGAGCTATAGGGCTGAAATTTTGACAGTGCATCCCTATAATAGCGTGGACATCCACTATAAAGCGATTTTTCGAAATTCATCCCTTAAGGGGGTGAAATGGGGGTTATCCAAACCGCTGGAGCTATAGGGTTGAAATTTTAACAGTGCATCCCTATAATGACGTGGACATCCACTAAAGAGCGATTTTTCGAAATTCATCCCCTTAAGAGTGTGAAATGGGGTTTTTACAAACCCCTAAAGCTATAGGGCTGAAATTTTGACAGTGCATCCATATAATGACGTTTACATCCACTAAAAAGCGATTTTTCGAAATTCATCCCTTAAGGGGGTGAAATGGGGTTTATCCAAATCGTTGGAGCTAAAGGGCTGAAATTTTGACTGTGCATCCCTATAATGACGTGGACATCCACTAAAGAGCGATTTTTCGAAATTCATCCCCTTAAGAGTGTGAAATGGGGTTTTTACAAACCCCTAAAGCTATAGGGCTGAAATTTTGACAGTGCATCCATATAATGACGTTTACATCCACTAAAAAGCGATTTTTCGAAATTCATCCCTTAAGGGGGTGAAATGGGGTTTATCCAAATCGTTGGAGCTAAAGGGCTGAAATTTTGACTGTGCATCCCTATAATGGCGTGGACATCCACTAAAAAGCGATTTTTCGAAATTCATCCCCTAAGGGGGTGAAATGGGGTTTATCCAAACCGCTGGAGCTATAGGGCTGAAATTTTGACAGTGCATCCCTATAATGGCGTGGACATCCACTATAAAGCAATTTTTCGAAATTCATCCCTTAAGGGGTTGAAATGGGGTTTTATCCAAACCGCTGGAGCTCTAGGGTTGAAATTTTAACAGTGCATCCCTATAATGACGTGGACATCCACTAAAGAGCGATTTTTCGAAATTCATCCCTTTAAGGGTGTGAAATAGGGTTTTTACAAACCCCTAAAGCTATAGGGCTGAAATTTTGACAGTGCATCCCTATAATGACGTTTACATCCACTAAAGAGCGATTTTTCGAAATTCATCCCCTAAGGGTGTGAAATGGGGTTTTTACAAACCGCTAAAGCTATAGGGCTGAAATTTGGACAGTGCATCCCTATAATGGAGTGGACATCCACTATTAAGCGATTTTTCGAAATTCATCCCCTAAGGGGGTGAAATGGGGTTTATCCAAACCATTGGAGCTATAGGGCTGAAATTTTGATAGTGCATCCCTATAATGGCGTGGACATCCACTAAAAAGCGATTTTTAGAAATTCATCCCCTAAGGGGGTGAAATGGGTTTACCCAAACCGCTGCAGCTATAGGGCTGAAATTTTGATAGTGCATCCCTATAATGGCGTGGACATCCACTAAGAAGGGGTTTATCCAAACCGTTGGAGCTATAGGGCTGAAATTTTGATAGTGCATCCCTATAATGGCGTGGACATCCACTAAAAAGCGATTTTTAGAAATTCATCCCCTAAGGGGGTGAAATGGGTTTACCCAAACCGCTGCAGCTATAGGGCTGAAATTTTGATAGTGCTTCCCTATAATGGCGTGGACATCCACTAAGAAGGGGTTTATCCAAACCGTTGGAGCTATAGGGCTGAAATTTTGATAGTGCATCCCTATAATGGCGTGGACATCCACTAAAAAGCGATTTTTAGAAATTCATCCCCTAAGGGGGTGAAATGGGGTTTACCCAAACCGCTGCAGCTATAGGGCTGAAATTTTGATAGTGCATCCCTATAATGGCGTGGACATCCACTAAGAAGCGATTTTTCAAAATTCATACCCTAAGGGGGTGAAACGGGGTTTATCCAAACCGCTAAAGTTATAGGGCTGAAATTTTAACAGTGCATCCCTATAATGGCGTGGACATCCACTATAAGGCGATTTTTCGAAATTCATCCCCTAATGGAGTGAAATGGGGTTAACCCACACCGCTGAAGCTGGAGGGCTCTAATTTTGACCGTGCATCACTATATTGACGTGGGCATCCACTTAGGGGCGATTGAAATTTATCCCCTAAGGGGGTTAAATGGGGTTAAGCCAAACCGCTGGAGCTAAACGGCTGAAATTTTGACAGTGCATCTCTATAATGACGTGGACATTTACTAAGAAGCGATTTTTCGAAATTCATCTCCTAAAGGGGTAAAATTTGGTTTACCAAACTACTGGAGGTACAGGGTTGAAATTTGGACAGTGCATCCCTATAATGACATGGACATCCACTAAGAGGCGATTACTCGAAATTCATCCCCTAAGGGGATGAAATGAGGTTAACCCAAACCTCTGAAGCTGAAGGGCTGAAATTTTGACAGTGCATCCCTATAATCACGTAGAAATGAATGACTCGAAATTCACTTTACTTAATATTCATTTGTGATTGTTTCATAATTTCTTACATCCACGTAAATAGGCGAACAAACTTAACGAACGTTCGTCAAACCCTAAAATGTCACTTTTCTTGATGACATATACATGCCAATCTACTTTAAAACTTGCAGATTTGTTGAGCAGAGGTGATATTCGCAGCAATTTGTTTACCATATTTATTAAAAAAATGCACTATAATAAATCCTTTTTAGGGATAATAACAGCTGACTTTTTTGTTGGTTTTTTTTTATGGAAAACATTGCACATAATAAACAGTTTTTGAAGGCGTTGCAAGGCACGCGGGTTTTATGCTAGTATATTATAAGGGAGCTTCATGTAACAGTTTCAGATGTGAAAAAATTTGTTTAAACAATTATTTCACCCAAGAAAGCAAGGAAAAAATTACAGTTTTAGGCCTGCACGCGTACTTCTTTTTATTTAATTTATTGCCTAATAAAATGATTTTTTTGAGTTTATGAAGGTATAGTTAGCAGTTTCACAGCTGCATCAGATAGATTTTAGCAAACTTTCAGGAATTAATTTCTTTTCGGTAAATTTAGGTGTTATTCCGTTTAAATGGTTTTTCCACCCCCAATCTGTTGCTTTCAGTTCGTTACCCAGCCAAGTCTGAATTTGAAAATATACCCTGTAGCAATGTTGTTCTGCTGCTCCCTCGGTTGGTGGTAGCTTTTCTAAATTGAACGAAGATCTTGCTGCAGCGGTTTGATACATTTCAAACCTTAATTCGTTTAAGGAAACATCTTTTCTTTTACACTTATACAGAGACGCTATTAGCTTCAGTCCATTTTGAGCTATTGCTTGTTTGGCTGCATTTCTCTGATAGAAAATTTCTGCCAGTTATGATAAATTTTGGTTACCAAGCAGTAATTTTACGATCGTTTTTTTACTTTTCCCAGTAAAACTGGATGTCGTGTCACATCCAGAAATACAGTGTAAAAAAGCAACAATTTTTTCTTTCTTGCTAATGTTTGAAGCTATTTGATGAGTAAAACGAATATTTTGTATTACCAGTACCCGGTTTGTGAAAATAAATAACGGAATAATTTGATCTTCAGCTACTTCAATGGCTGTATTAACAATTAGTGCAGCAGCATCTTCTTCCGCTTGTTTACGAATGATTTTTTCAGACTTAAAACGTTCTGAAAGAAGAGAGAAGTAGAAAGAACAACAGGGAACTGCAGTAGCCGTCTCACGAGAAAATTTTCGGCGTGAAAACTTAACATAACTCATACATAATTCGTCTTCGCCTACTCGTCTTACTCGCGGGTAGCAAGTATTACCTATACGCATGATGAAAGAAAACCAGTGTAGACATAGATTAACTTGTAAAACCGGTTTTGCTGCTTCTGAAGGAATACTAGTATAGGTACTCGCAATGGTACTTCATTTTTCCATCATCAAATATGTAGTATCAGATCAATCTTCTAACTATACCTTCATAAACTCAAAAAAATCATTTTATTAGGCAATAAATTAAATAAAAAGAAGTACGCGGGCAGGCCTAAAACTGTAATTTTTTCCTTGCTTTCTTGGGTGAAATAATTGTTTAAACAAATTTTTTCACATCTGAAACTGTTACATGAAGCTCCCTTATAATATATTACATTAAATTTACAGTTTTGCGCCACTCTTAAAGCTTTATGTCAAAGAGAAATAAAGAATTAACGAAGTTTACGGAAAAATCGATATTTGAAAAAGTATGTTTTTGGTTTTTCGAATTTTTCTCGACGTTTTTCTATTGTGACACTATCATTTTTTTACACCATCTTAAAGTAAAGGATTCAACGAAAAAAAGCCCGTCTTCAAAATTTTCAAAATCAAAAATTCGTTCGCCAACTTTTTTGATTGAAAATGGGGCCTTTTTTTTAAATTAAGGTCATAAAAACAAAACTACACAACCAATAGCTTTGAAAAAAATTGGGCCTTTTCGGAACATGAAAATCTACATTTTCCTCAAATTTCATTAAAATTGGATCATTTTTGTGAAAGATAAAAGATTGAACAAAAGCTCTAGATCTTTTAATTATCTACAACGTTTACATTTAACGTTTTTCGATAGGAGGTCTACTTTTCTCAGAAATCGCAAAAAAACACGTTTAACCCCCTAAAACCCACATTTTCGCTCCCCCGCCCCCTTTCCGGTCATCTGCTGCGGTGCTCTCGATTTTTCTTTGTTTAAGTAGCATTTATCTTAAATTTTCCCACCTTCCATATACCGCAAAGAATTTTTCTAGTTTTTGGCTTTTCAAAAGCGTATCTGCACTGGTCTATAATAAGTATCTGTTCAATTAAATATGTAGATTCCGACTGCATATATTTATTACTTTAAGGAAAGAAGGTTTACTCCAATAAGACTTAGATAGAGTATTTTCCATTTAATTTATTCAAAAATTAAATTATTCTTCATGCATTTAGCTTTCATGAAGTTTATTTACCATGAAGTTGTCAGTACTAGTACTGGGCTCCATGCTAAAAGGCAACTCAAATATTCAATTCACTTGCAAAAATACACGAAGCTTCACATGATTATTAGCTACATACATATGACACTTTTTTTATATGGAACAAATCGTCACATGCTGCTTTGCAATAGTGACGAAAAGTTGCATATGAAGCTTTGGTATGCGGCCGGCCTAACGCCTCCTTCGTTGCTTTATACCCCGCCACCGCTACCACGGAACTTCTCGAATTAGAATGTTCGCCCTATGTACCATTTTCAAAAGCATTTTTACCATTGTTCTCCAAACTTATATTAAAATGTGAGATAGACAAATTGTAGCCCCTAGCCTATTCTTTCAGAAACGGTTTTGGAAATTTCAATCGGGCCACTCTGCTAATATTGGCGCAATGTGCAAGATTAGGGTCTATTTTGTTTATACTGCTATTATGCAGAAACTATGCATGCGACAAATTTCATCTTTTGGCAGTTTAAAGTATATGTACCAGGGTACTATGTCCCAAAAAATCATACCCTAATATTGCAAAGTAACAGAGGTATGAGTTTTTGAAAAAATGGCCTTTTTAAGGGGTTTTCTAGCTTTTCTCGGCGAAAAATTATCCGATCGAGGTCTAGTAAACTCCATTTTGTAGGGTTTTCAATTCTCTACAAATATCCTGTTGGGAGTAAGGTGATTCATCTAGTACTTTTTATTGTATACGCCAAAAACGGAAAAAGTACCCATTTTTGTTGCTAATTATTGTTTAAACAATTCCACATGAGTAAATTTTGGCTGGTTTTTTGGTTTTAGTAATCTATGAGATACCCCTGAAGTAGTAGTGCAAGCAGTTTGCTGTACAATTTTATAACAAAATCTGCCGTTTTTTTCGCTCTAATGACTGGCCTACTAAGCAAAAAATTGGGAGGAAGTATGTGTGTATGTGTGTGTATGTGCGTACGGATGTGTTCATTTTTTCCTGCACGATATCGCGCGAACCAAAACTGATATCGACTTCGTTGAGGTGTCGTTCGAAGCGTATCAACCGAAATATGAACTGAAAAGATTTTCATGAAATTCGGTCCAGCCGTTTTTTTGTTTAAGCGACGTAAGTGATTTTTGTACCTGCATGATATCGCCCGAACCACGAAAGATATTGACTTACTTGAGGTGCCGTTCGAAGCGTATTAGAGACAATATAATCTGAAAAGATTTTTATAATATTCGGTCCAGCGGTTTTTTGGTTTAAATGACTTAAGTGATTTTTGTACCTGCACGATATCCCGCGAACTATAAAAGATATCGACTTAGTTGACGTGCCCCGTTCGAAGAGTATTAACCAAAATATGATCTGAAAAGATTTTCATAAAATTCGGTCGAGCCGTTTTTTTTGTTTAAGCGGCGTAAGTGATTTTTGTACCTGCACGATATGGCCCGAGCCACAAAAGATATTGACTTACTTGAGGTGCCGTTCGAAGCGTTTTAGCGACAATATAATCTGATAAGATTTTTATAATATTCCGTCCAGCGGTTTTTTGGTTTAAATGACTTAAGTGATTTTTGTACCTGCACGATAACGCTCGAACTAAAAACTATATCGACTTCATTGAGGTGCCGAAAAACATTAACACATCAACTTTATATACATTTTCGTCATCCTAATCTTGTAAGTGCGCACATTTAGTTTGACATTTTAGCGAAAATATTGATAAACAATTGTGACAAATTCTCGGTATTATACATATATTCTATATTGCCTATTGTTCATTTATTATTAAAATATCCAATCATAATATTCAACATCCATCATACGGGAAGTTGATCGTGTGGATCGAACGGGTCGAACCCACATCCCTACTAGTTTTATTTATTCAGTACAATGATTTGGAGAATGTCTCCGTATACATGGGAGTTTGTTTTTGGCTTAAATTACATATCAATCAATTGAATTATTCCAGTGCATTCGTTCATAAAAAAAAAGATAGTTTAGTTTTTCTTCGGTGATATTCGATAAAATTACGCAGGTAAAGCGGATCGCCGTTGATTTGACATTTCACATATAAAATGGTTTAAATATTTTTGTCGAGGTACTGTAAATATTGGACATTTAAAAAAAATATGACTCAAATTGTATGGTTCGTTCAGATTACAATAGGAACAGCTGTTGGTTTCTTCTAAAACATACTTTTGACCTACTAAATATAGCGTTGTACAATCCAAATTACACAGTCTCAATTGCGCTACTGTTCTCAGTTATTTTATATTCGACGTATAACAAATATAAAAAGTTTTCGGTTCTTGTTGAATGATCATATAATATAATGGAGAGTATGAAGAATTTACAATTCTCTGAGTGTCTCGAATCACGAGTGCGTTTCCTTTTTTTTCGCATCCTTTGTTCCGGCGACACTGAAAAACTAAAAACCGAAAGGGAATATTAAATAAAACCACAAAATTCACTATTTTCTTCTTTTATTTTTAAAAATCAAAAACCTGCAAAAAACCCTGAAAACGAAATAAAATAAGGGAAAAAACAAGTAAAAACACAAATTCTTCTATTTCTTGTATTTTATTAACAAATCAAAACTACATGGATCTACATAAAAATAAAAACAAAAACACACATGAAAGGACGTCACTACACAACAAAAAAACAACAAGAAATTCATACCTGGAAATAGAAAATAGTTAGTAAAGTACAAATATTAAATCTACAAATACTTACCTTTTTTAGACGTTGAAAATTAAAATCCAAAGCGATGAAAAATCCATCCAAAGAAGATGCCGAAATGCCGTCGGCAAATCGACATTCTGTAAACAAAAAAAGATTAGTGAAAATTACAAACAGGTTCCACAAAAAACACTCACCTGTCAACCCCAACGAAATAGTCGCAGGCTCCACCTCCTCTCTTCATCCCCCACTAGAAACCTGAAAATATAGAATAAAATTAGTAAATAAACTAAAATTAGAAGAAAATACTTACCAAAACAAACAACTCCATTTGACGTCTACGAGTGAAACAAGAACAGCTGATCGGACATTGCACGCAGATCTAGTACATAAACACGAAATTATGTACTTCGAGAACGAAGCCCCCTACTACAGAATAGCCTCAACCATTATTCGAGGAGAAATAAATACCGACGCACAGACGGCGTTAAATCAGATTGCTTTTAATCTTTCTAGAGTCTTGAACTAGAAGATAAAATCTGTATTGAGGTTTTAGCAATAAAGCAATTTCAAAGCCTAAGTATCGAACTTAGCATTTCTGGAAAGACAGAATTGAGGTCTTTTCCCAGTAAAGCCCGAATTAAAGACAGTTTTGAAGTCTTTAATACAGCAGTAACTTAATCACCAGAATTGATTTCAGCAGTTACTCTAACCAACCACAGAGGGACGAATTTGCGAAGAAACAAGGCAAAGCAGTCCAGCAAGCAGCAACCAGGGCAGCAAGCAGCAACCAGGCAGCAAACAACAAGCAAATCCCAAGCGATTCCCAAGAAACGAAACCAGAGTGCAGCAACACAAAGGTTATTCCTGGCTGTTCTAATTGCAGAACACATCAGGCGAAACATCGATCGTCATCTGACAGATAGGTGGCGTTATCAATTAAGCTATCAGAGCAAGCAATATTTTGGTAATTCTTATTCACAAACAAATAAAGAATAATTTACGAATTTACAAATAATAAATCACGAATTAATAACGAATTTAAGATTGAATTGAAATATTTTGGCAATTTGTTGAATTTTTATTGAATTTATATTTAAGAAAGTCTAATAATTAATTGCGAATAAATAGTAATTTGGTTATTGGAAAAAGTTATCTTTTTATTGAATCACACCCTTCCGGCACCTTTTTATTGAGTCAGAAATTAAATTGCTAATTCTGAACATTGGTCCTTCGAGCCGGATAGTGATTCAATAAGATAACTTAAGCCGCAATACAAGCATGGATGCTTTAATAATTCAACAGAGCGAAGTACGAGAGAGAATCGAACGGTCTTTCAGAAACTATCTCAAGGATGGCCCATCTAGGAAGACAGCGCAGTATTTTCAAAAAAGGCTCAAGATGCTCGACGATGACTGGACGGAATTCAAGAACAATCATCGACAGATCACATCAATCAAGACGAAGAAGGACGAGAAAGAGCAGCTATACTTCAAAGAGGATTGGTATGCCGACACAGAAAACGCCTATGTCGAGATGTACTGCAAAATCGATGAAGACTATCACAAAACGCTGTCAGTCACAGAACCAGTCGCACGAGCGGAGCAGTCATCAGCCGATTTAAACAGCAGCTGCATTTCGCAACACAACAACAATGTGAAACTACCAAGGATCTCGATACCCACATTTGCAGGGGATTACGAGTCGTGGCCATCATTCCTGGATTTATTTTCCAGTCTTGTGCATAATAAAATATCTTTAACAGGAGCACAAAAACTCCAATATTTAAAGGCTCATCTTTCTGGAGAAGCTGCACGACTACTCAGCAACACGCTCATTAGTGACGCCAATTATGAACCAGCATGGCAACTTCTCGTCGATAACTACGACAACAAGAGAGCATTGTTGAAAACCCAGCTCGACATCCTGCTCAATCAACCAAAACTAACCCGAGAAACAGCTCAAGGCATCAAGGAGCTAAAAACGAGGACACAAGAATGCCTCACTGCCATTGAGAATCTGGAGGTCTCAACAAAAAATTGGGATCCCATTCTCATCCACTTGCTGGTCCAAAAACTACCAAGCGAAACTCACGAACATTGGGAACAGTCGCAGAGCACCAAATCAAGGCAATCGATTCCAACATGGGTGGAACTACGCGAATTCTTGGAAACCAGGTTCAGAACCTTGGAAGCTGTCAGCAAACCAACAATCCACAAGAATGAACCTCACGAAAGCAAGTCCAGAGAGCACCCACGAAGAAGAAGCCAAGCCTTCCACGTCGCAAATCAAAGCGTATGCATCCTGTGCAAAGGCGCACATGCCATAGGGAAATGCCCCAAATATGTGCAGTTCAGCATTGATGAGAGATATAAAACAGTGAAATCAAAGGATCTATGCATCAATTGCCTGAGAGCAGGCCATCGCTCATCACAGTGTCCCAGTAAAGGTAGATGTTTCCAATGCGGAAAGACTCACCATACAACCTTACACAGAATCCAGTCAGCGAGTCAAACCAACAGCAGCGTGTCACCGCCCTCAAGTTCAAACGATGAATTACCATCCAACCAAACACAAACATACTTCGCTCAGGCAGCACCCTACGACTGCCGACAAGTACTATTAGCCACAGCCCTGGTCACCGTAGTATCTCCAACTGGACGAGAGCAGGTCTGCAGAGCACTCATTGATCCCGGATCTCAATCCTCATTCGTACGTGAGGCAGTGGTTCAAAGTCTACAACTCAAAAAGGAGCCAATACAAACAGCATTAAGCGTAATCGGTAACATGCCAGCCGGGAAAATCACAAAATGGGCCTCGCTGCAACTAAAGACACGAAACCAACAGGCGAAGAACATCCAGGTCCAGGCAATGGTAATTAACAAAATAACTAATCCATTACCAAATAGTGAATGTTCTAGCAAGGATTGGACGCACTTAGAGGGTCTCGAATTAGCGGATCCAACGTTCCACAAGCCGGGTCACATCGACATCCTTTTGGGAGCAGATGTATTCCCCATGATCATCTTGGCCGGCCTAAGGAAAGGCAACGAGGAAGCCCCAGTGGGACAAAACACGGTGTTTGGGTGGATCATCTCTGGGAAGACCACTTCAGCTGCACGAGCAAACACACATATGAAAACATTCTTCACTCAGGCGACTCCTAACGATGAGCTAAAGAGATTCTGGGAACTAGAAGAACTTCCATCAAGATCCAAATGGACAACAGAAGAAACCCGTTGCGAAAACCACTTCAAACACAACGTCACTAGATGCAGCAACGGACGTTACCAGGTACGGCTTCCATTTGTAGCTGATAAAATACAACTTGGCGCATCAAGACACATCGCCATTCGAACATTGATGCAAATGGAGAAACGATTCCAACAAGATCCCGATTTGAAAGCGGACTACGTCAAATGCATACAAGAATATTTGACGTTAGGTCACATGGTGCCTGCCACCACCCCCGAATCAGCACTTCAAAACCAACTGCCTAACGGCACGACAACATATCGATGTTGTTACCTGCCTCACCATGCTGTCATCAAACCGAGTAGCACGACCACCAAACTGAGAGTAGTTTTCGACGCATCCCGTCCGACTGCCAACGGAAACTCACTCAATAGCGTATTATTGAATGGTCCAGTGATGCAAGACTCTTTGATGTCCACACTCATGCGATGGAGAAAATACCGCATTGCTTACATGGCCGATATAGAAAAGATGTATCGCCAAATACGAGTTCATCCAGACGATGCCGATTATCAACGAATTGTTTGGAGGGAATCACCAGATCAGCCTATACGAGACTACAAACTCTTAACCGTGACGTTCGGAACAAAGAGCGCTCCTTTCCTTGCCATCCGAACTATGCACCAATTGGCGAAAGATGAAGCAGAATCATTCCAAATCGGCTCTAACGCTGTACTCAACGATTTTTACGTTGACGATTTGATGACTGGCGCAGATAACATAGAAGAAGCAAGACAGAAACAAAGGCAACTAATTCAGCTTCTCCGAGCTGGAGGGCTAGAGCTCCGAAAATGGGCCGCGAATCACAACACCATCTTGGAAGAAGTTCCGGCAACCGATCGAGAGGTCTCATTTCCACTCGCAGTGAATGCAGAAGAAGTCAAAGCTCTTGGCTTATTATGGAATCCTGCCAGCGATACACTGTCGTACAAGGTCAGCATGGAGTCAGCACCAGAAATATATACAAAACGGAAAATATTGTCCGAGATTGCGAAGCTGTTCGACCCCATCGGCTGGCTTACACCAGTAACTATTAACGCCAAAATTTTAATACAAAGTCTTTGGCTAACAAAGCTCGACTGGGATGAAACAGTCCCGATCAACATCGATCAACAATGGCGAAAGTTCCGAGCAGACCTCCAAGTCATCCAAACTATTCAAATCCCGCGGTGGATTGAAGCTCACAACACAACCCAGAACGTCGAAATCCATGGATTTTGCGACGCATCCGTCAAAGCATATGCAGCAGCCGTATACATCCGGACAAAGGACGAAGACGGCAACTACCATTGTCACTTAATCGCTGCCAAAAGCAAAGTGGCACCCATCAAGACCATCTCACTGCCAAAGCTAGAGTTATGCGGAGCACACTTGTTGGCCAAATTGCTGGCGCAAGTAAAGGACGACATGAAGTTCGAGCAGGTAACTACACATGCTTGGACTGATTCTACAATTGTCATCGCATGGCTAAGAAAACACCCATCATCATGGGAAACATTTGTGGCGAACAGAGTCTCACAAATACATCAACTGCTAGACCAAAGCAGCTGGAATCACGTCAGAACAGAGGACAACCCTGCCGACTGCGCCACAAGAGGACTATCACCGAGTGAATTGAAACCACATAAGTTATGGTGGACAGGCCCTCATTGGCTCCAACAAACAAGGGAACACTGGCCCCAACGGAAAGGAATCAAAGATACCACGACAGGATTACGAAAAATCATCACCAATATGCATGTCGAAATAGATTCCTCTAATAACGACCAGATCAACAGATACTCTTTATTGACGAAATTGCAACGAGTAACAACATATTGTCGACACTGGCTAAAGGCATCGAAATCAACATCCTGCCATACCCAAACCAGCTACGCAGAGTCCTTAAAAATACAAGCAGCCCTAAAGTGGTGGAAATTAATAAACGCACGAAACGCAGTAAGAAGTCCCAATCACAAATGTATGCAGTGTTTTCGCCAACCAGCAACGAACCCTAAAGAAAAAATACCACAATGGCATTTCCGCCGGAAAACAAAATACCTCAATCAGCTTCCTCGAAACACTTTTTTTGAAGCTTAACGCTTCAAGGCGGGGAGAATGTTCCGGCGACACTGAAAAACTAAAAACCGAAAGGGAATATTAAATAAAACCACAAAATTCACTATTTTCTTCATTTATTTTTAAAAATCAAAAACCTGCAAAAAACCCTGAAAACGAAATAAAATAAGGGAAAAAACAAGTAAAAACACAAATTCTTCTATTTCTTGTATTTTATTAACAAATCAAAACTACATGGATCTACATAAAAATAAAAACAAAAACACACATGAAAGGACGTCACTACACAACAAAAAAAACAACAAGAAATTCATACCTGGAAATAGAAAATAGTTAGTAAAGTACAAATATTAAATCTACAAATACTTACCTTTTTTAGACGTTGAAAATTAAAATCCAAAGCGATGAAAAATCCATCCAAAGAAGATGCCGAAATGCCGTCGGCAAATCGACATTCTGTAAACAAAAAAAGATTAGTGAAAATTACAAACAGGTTCCACAAAAAACACTCACCTGTCAACCCCAACGAAATAGTCGCAGGCTCCACCTCCTCTCTTCATCCCCCACTAGAAACCTGAAAATATAGAATAAAATTAGTAAATAAACTAAAATTAGAAGAAAATACTTACCAAAACAAACAACTCCATTTGACGTCTACGAGTGAAACAAGAACAGCTGATCGGACATCGCACGCAGATCTAGTACATAAACACGAAATTATGTACTTCGAGAACGAAGCCCCCTACTACAGAATAGCCTCAACCATTATTCGAGGAGAAATAAATACCGACGCACAGACGGCGTTAAATCAGATTGCTTTTAATCTTTCTAGAGTCTTGAACTAGAAGATAAAATCTGTATTGAGGTTTTAGCAATAAAGCAATTTCAAAGCCTAAGTATCGAACTTAGCATTTCTGGAAAGACAGAATTGAGGTCTTTTCCCAGTAAAGCCCGAATTAAAGACAGTTTTGAAGTCTTTAATACAGCAGTAACTTAATCACCAGAATTGATTTCAGCAGTTACTCTAACCAACCACAGAGGGACGAATTTGCGAAGAAACAAGGCAAAGCAGTCCAGCAAGCAGCAACCAGGGCAGCAAGCAGCAACCAGGCAGCAAACAACAAGCAAATCCCAAGCGATTCCCAAGAAACGAAACCAGAGTGCAGCAACACAAAGGTTATTCCTGGCTGTTCTAATTGCAGAACACATCAGGCGAAACATCGATCGTCATCTGACAGATAGGTGGCGTTATCAATTAAGCTATCAGAGCAAGCAATATTTTGGTAATTCTTATTTACAAACAAATAAAGAATAATTTACGAATTTACAAATAATAAATCACGAATTAATAACGAATTTAAGATTGAATTGAAATATTTTGGCAATTTGTTGAATTTTTATTGAATTTATATTTAAGAAAGTCTAATAATTAATTGCGAATAAATAGTAATTTGGTTATTGGAAAAAGTTATCTTTTTATTGAATCACACCCTTCCGGCACCTTTTTATTGAGTCAGAAATTAAATTGCTAATTCTGAACATCCTTTTAGCAAATTGTGCGTCTTGCTCGAGCCATACGTTTTCATTTCCGATTTCATACAAAAATTCTCTCACGAGATCCGACCAATTATCTTGGATTGCTGTTCGATTTATATGGTTTTTAAGTTGTGCATAGCAAATACGAGGTAATCGGTTTGGTGGCATTGCAAGAAGCTTGATCCACCAGTCGTACATAGATTTCATAACAAAATATTCAATTGGTATTCTCTGAGTCTCTTTTCTCACCATATAATAAGGAGTTGATTTTGACAGGTGGAGCAAACTCTTAAAATATCTAGACTGAACAGTTTCCAGGGTAGTTGAATGTGGAAAGGCCCACATCTCGCTCGCATACAACAAATGGGATTTTGAAACGGAATCGAAAAGGGTACATTTAGTCGGCCACGTATCGGATTTTGACGCGGAGAGTATCGAAAGCGCTTTTCCCGCCGCAAGATGGGCTTTTCTGACTGTTTCGCTTGCGTGAAGTGAGAATTTCCCTGAGTTTGTAAAGTTAACTCCCAAATATTTAACAGATTTTACAAATTGAACAGGAGTAACTTGATAGTAAAGTGGTCGCAATTTCTTTGGTCTACCTTTATAGAAATACTATAATAATGTATATTATATATTATTGTATATTATATTAATTTTGTTCGCATTCACAATGAGATCGTTTCGTTCGCAATAAATATGTAAGTCGTTTAGTTTATCCTAACAGTCTATCGCAGAACTGGCAAAAATCACCGTATCGTCGGCAAAGGTTGTTAATAGTATATCGGTGTCATCTACTTTTACGCCTTTATGGCCTTTCTCTGCAAAAAAGGATCTCAAGTCGCTTATATATAAAGTGTACAAAAGCGGGCTCAACACATCCCCTAGTAAGACGCCTTTCGTGACTTTTATTGACTCAGATAATTGGTCATTTACATTTAGTGTGAGTTTTGCTAGATCATACATTTTGGCTACAATTCGCATGAATTTCCCATATATTCCTAGGTGATCGAGTTTTTGAAATAATTTGTCATGGGGAAATCTACAAAAATTCTCAAAAGCATTTTTTTATTGATCGTACACTCACTCGCAGTGAATGCAGAAGAAGTCAAAGCTCTTGGCTTATTATGGAATCCTGCCAGCGATACACTGTCGTACAAGGTCAGCATGGAGTCAGCACCAGAAATATATACAAAACGGAAAATATTGTCCGAGATTGCGAAGCTGTTCGACCCCATCGGCTGGCTTACACCAGTAACTATTAACGCCAAAATTTTAATACAAAGTCTTTGGCTAACAAAGCTCGACTGGGATGAAACAGTCCCGATCAACATCGATCAACAATGGCGAAAGTTCCGAGCAGACCTCCAAGTCATCCAAACTATTCAAATCCCGCGGTGGATTGAAGCTCACAACACAACCCAGAACGTCGAAATCCATGGATTTTGCGACGCATCCATCAAAGCATATGCAGCAGCCGTATACATCCGGACAAAGGACGAAGACGGCAACTACCATTGTCACTTAATCGCTGCCAAAAGCAAAGTGGCACCCATCAAGACCATCTCACTGCCAAAGCTAGAGTTATGCGGAGCACACTTGTTGGCCAAATTGCTGGCGCAAGTAAAGGACGACATGAAGTTCGAGCAGGTAACTACACATGCTTGGACTGATTCTACAATTGTCATCGCATGGCTAAGAAAACACCCATCATCATGGGAAACATTTGTGGCGAACAGAGTCTCACAAATACATCAACTGCTAGACCAAAGCAGCTGGAATCACGTCAGAACAGAGGACAACCCTGCCGACTGCGCCACAAGAGGACTATCACCGAGTGAATTGAAACCACATAAGTTATGGTGGACAGGCCCTCATTGGCTCCAACAAACAAGGGAACACTGGCCCCAACGGAAAGGAATCAAAGATACCACGACAGGATTACGAAAAATCATCACCAATATGCATGTCGAAATAGATTCCTCTAATAACGACCAGATCAACAGATACTCTTTATTGACGAAATTGCAACGAGTAACAACATATTGTCGACACTGGCTAAAGGCATCGAAATCAACATCCTGCCATACCCAAACCAGCTACGCAGAGTCCTTAAAAATACAAGCAGCCCTAAAGTGGTGGAAATTAATAAACGCACGAAACGCAGTAAGAAGTCCCAATCACAAATGTATGCAGTGTTTTCGCCAACCAGCAACGAACCCTAAAGAAAAAATACCACAATGGCATTTCCGCCGGAAAACAAAATACCTCAATCAGCTTCCTCGAAACACTTTTTTTGAAGCTTAACGCTTCAAGGCGGGGAGAATGTTCCGGCGACACTGAAAAACTAAAAACCGAAAGGGAATATTAAATAAAACCACAAAATTCACTATTTTCTTCATTTATTTTTAAAAATCAAAAACCTGCAAAAAACCCTGAAAACGAAATAAAATAAGGGAAAAAACAAGTAAAAACACAAATTCTTCTATTTCTTGTATTTTATTAACAAATCAAAACTACATGGATCTACATAAAAATAAAAACAAAAACACACATGAAAGGACGTCACTACACAACAAAAAAAACAACAAGAAATTCATACCTGGAAATAGAAAATAGTTAGTAAAGTACAAATATTAAATCTACAAATACTTACCTTTTTTAGACGTTGAAAATTAAAATCCAAAGCGATGAAAAATCCATCCAAAGAAGATGCCGAAATGCCGTCGGCAAATCGACATTCTGTAAACAAAAAAAGATTAGTGAAAATTACAAACAGGTTCCACAAAAAACACTCACCTGTCAACCCCAACGAAATAGTCGCAGGCTCCACCTCCTCTCTTCATCCCCCACTAGAAACCTGAAAATATAGAATAAAATTAGTAAATAAACTAAAATTAGAAGAAAATACTTACCAAAACAAACAACTCCATTTGACGTCTACGAGTGAAACAAGAACAGCTGATCGGACATCGCACGCAGATCTAGTACATAAACACGCAATTATGTACTTCGATAACGAAGCCCCCTACTACAGAATAGCCTCAACCATTATTCGAGGAGAAATAAATACCGACGCACAGACGGCGTTAAATCAGATTGCTTTTAATCTTTCTAGAGTCTTGAACTAGAAGATAAAATCTGTATTGAGGTTTTAGCAATAAAGCAATTTCAAAGCCTAAGTATCGAACTTAGCATTTCTGGAAAGACAGAATTGAGGTCTTTTCCCAGTAAAGCCCGAATTAAAGACAGTTTTGAAGTCTTTAATACAGCAGTAACTTAATCACCAGAATTGATTTCAGCAGTTACTCTAACCAACCACAGAGGGACGAATTTGCGAAGAAACAAGGCAAAGCAGTCCAGCAAGCAGCAACCAGGGCAGCAAGCAGCAACCAGGCAGCAAACAACAAGCAAATCCCAAGCGATTCCCAAGAAACGAAACCAGAGTGCAGCAACACAAAGGTTATTCCTGGCTGTTCTAATTGCAGAACACATCAGGCGAAACATCGATCGTCATCTGACAGATAGGTGGCGTTATCAATTAAGCTATCAGAGCAAGCAATATTTTGGTAATTCTTATTTACAAACAAATAAAGAATAATTTACGAATTTACAAATAATAAATCACGAATTAATAACGAATTTAAGATTGAATTGAAATATTTTGGCAATTTGTTGAATTTTTATTGAATTTATATTTAAGAAAGTCTAATAATTAATTGCGAATAAATAGTAATTTGGTTATTGGAAAAAGTTATCTTTTTATTGAATCACACCCTTCCGGCACCTTTTTATTGAGTCAGAAATTAAATTGCTAATTCTGAACATCCTTTTAGCAAATTGTGCGTCTTGCTCGAGCCATACGTTTTCATTTCTGATTTCATACAAAAATTCTCTCACGAGATCCGACCAATTATCTTGGATTGCTGTTCGATTTATATGGTTTTTAAGTTGTGCATAGCAAATACGAGGTAATCGGTTTGGTGGCATTGCAAGAAGCTTGATCCACCAGTCGTACATAGATTTCATAACAAAATATTCAATTGGTATTCTCTGAGTCTCTTTTCTCACCATATAATAAGGAGTTGATTTTGACAGGTGGAGCAAACTCTTAAAATATCTAGACTGAACAGTTTCCAGGGTAGTTGAATGTGGAAAGGCCCACATCTCGCTCGCATACAACAAATGGGATTTTGAAACGGAATCGAAAAGGGTACATTTAGTCGGCCACGTATCGGATTTTGACGCGGAGAGTATCGAAAGCGCTTTTCCCGCCGCAAGATGGGCTTTTCTGACTGTTTCGCTTGCGTGAAGTGAGAATTTCCCTGAGTTTGTAAAGTTAACTCCCAAATATTTAACAGATTTTACAAATTGAACAGGAGTAACTTGATAGTAAAGTGGTCGCAATTTCTTTGGTCTACCTTTATAGAAATACTATAATAATGTATATTATATATTATTGTATATTATATTAATTTTGTTCGCATTCACAATGAGATCGTTTCGTTCGCAATAAATATGTAAGTCGTTTAGTTTATCCTAACAGTCTATCGCAGAACTGGCAAAAATCACCGTATCGTCGGCAAAGGTTGTTAATAGTATATCGGTGTCATCTACTTTTACGCCTTTATGGCCTTTCTCTGCAAAAAAGGATCTCAAGTCGCTTATATATAAAGTGTACAAAAGCGGGCTCAACACATCCCCTAGTAAGACGCCTTTCGTGACTTTTATTGACTCAGATAATTGGTCATTTACATTTAGTGTGAGTTTTGCTAGATCATACATTTTGGCTACAATTCGCATGAATTTCCCATATATTCCTAGGTGATCGAGTTTTTGAAATAATTTGTCATGGGGAAATCTACAAAAATTCTCAAAAGCATTTTTTTATTGATCGTACGTTGGATATCGATGATACACCTGAGGTTAAATAAGTTGTCAACACAGGATCTTTTTTTACGAAAGCCACATTGCTCTTCCGGTAATAAGTTGTTGTCTTCTGCCATTTTATATAATCTTTTATTCAGAATATACATGATCATCTTAAGGCCAGAATATTCGAGCGCAATAGGACGGTAATTATTAGGGTCTAGTTTGTCGCCTTTTTTATAAATTAGTTTAATCATAGATTGGCACCAGTTATCTGGTATAAATTCCTCTCGTAGGAAAATGTTGAACATGTTTAAGATATAAAGTGTCCAGGGTGGGGAGAGGAATTTAAAACACTCATTGGATATTTCGTCGGGACCACAGGATTTTTGAATTTTTAGATGTCTTATGGCTACTTCTAACTCTTCGAGGGTAATAGGTGTGTCAAGTAGTTCGTGTGTTGACATTTCGAAAATCGATCTAATACGTGGGGTGGGAGAATAAATTTGTTTAAAAAAGTTAACACAGGTTTCCATCGAAATTTCCAATTTGATTTTGCCTTCTCTGTGAGTGAACTTCTTAACTGTTTCCCAAAATTGTTTTGCATTCGAAACCTGTCTCATTTTAGTTATCATACTTTGTTTATAGTTCATTTTTGTTGTTGTAGTAATTTTCTTATATTGTTTTTTAGCTTCTTTATAGTTATAATAAAAACTTTCCTCGTATTTATTTTTGCAAAGAATTTTAGATTGTTTATTCAAATTTTGTTTCATTTTTTCACAATCTTTGTTATACCAAGGAGTATTGTAAATTTTTACATTATTTGAGAAACAGTTTTGAATCATTTGCGCGTCGAACATTACTTTTCTCATTGTATTCATTAGTCGCTAGCTCGTCTGGGTTATTCGAATTAAAGTATATACTACACTGATCAGAGATTGCAGCACCATATTCTAGTGTTTTATTTTGATTCCACTTTAGTTTCGGGTGTGATTTTACATAAGCTTGAGTAGCATCATCGTTTTTTTTTTTTCAAAAGGGTAAATATCTAGGTTGATAATGCACAATAGATGGTCGGATAGGTCTGAAAAGTCAATTACACGAAAATCTTTCACGTTTGGTAGGCAGTCAGAATTGACCCACGCATGGTCAATCACGCTTTTGCCTTGTGAGGCCAAGAATGTGAAGGCATCTTCTTGGTCCGATCGTGATCTACCGTTTAACAAAACAAAACCCGCGCTTTCCATGAGTTCTACAAGTTTAATTCCTTTAACATTGTCCGACGATTTCTATCATTCCTCGAAATAAAATCACCCAAATATATCAGTTTACGGTTATCGTCGTTGGAGATATTCATATTATAATCTCATTCTTGGAGTTCAAAAAATAACCCTTCAATTCTATCTGAGGTTTCCAATAAAAAACGCATAATTTAAATTTTTCAAGGTCAATATCAATATCTATAATAATGTGCGAATTTTTTGTTTCTATTGTTTTGATTTTTAGTTCCTTCAATTGTTTAATAAATATACTGATTCCACCACTGGCTCTACCACGCGCACCTTGTTGTTTTTCCGCTAAAGAATAAATATATTCCTAATTTTGTAAAAAAGGTGGCAATATAAAATTATTTGAGTAGGACCAAGTTTCATATATGTATACAGATAATTTCGTTTTTAATCAGATCATTCTTTTGTTCTTTATTGCAATTAAATAATTTATTAAAACCTCCCACATTCCAAAAACCAATAATAATATATTTGCATTTAACAGGCCTCGCATCAATCACGTCCGCTGCATCTCAGTGATCTCGGTGATCTCTTCTGTGCTGCCATTGTCGCCCGGGATCTGATAGCGTTGGACGCATTCGGGATAGGTGGTGGGGGAAACACAGTTTGGTTGACTGTAGCTGGTTCACTGCAAAATCTAGAAATTAACAAGTCTTTCATCTTCATATGGTTAATGAGTGAAAGGCGAACAGCTGCATGCACAAGTTCTTCAAATGACTATGTCAGGCTATCAGAGAGAGAATGCAACATTTTTATACGCGCTGGAATACAACCATAAGTCGGAAAATTTTATGAGTTTCTATAGGGATAATGTTGATGTGTTTGTGCATATTTGCTCGTTTGTTTTGATGATTTCAACTTTGACAGCTGATTCAATTATCTTTCCTTTTCTGTTCTGCATACTTTACCGTAAAGACAGAATCTGGCTTTGTCTCGCTGAATTCACGAAGTATGCGTTGAGTTTTGCTCAGCAGTGATGTTCATATATGCACGCACACTATCAACGGTCGGAAATTTTTGTATGAAAATGAAAGACTTGTTATTACTAGACTTTGGTTCACTGCTCGGAGCCACAGCGTGGTGAGAGAGGAGAGGGCACGAGGCGTCCGTCTCCGAACTCGGTGTTGTTTCGTCGACCGAGATTTCCATGGCGAGCTGCAGATTATCGGGATCGGTTGGAGCACTTTTTTGTTTGGTTTCTAGGTGAATGCGCAGCTCTTTAATTTCCTCCAGTGAACCCAGACGTAGGACATTCTCACCTTCGGTCCGCCTCAGAAAAATCTTTCCGTCCTTGTGCCACAAAAACTTGATCCCGAAATCTTTTTTAATTTTCCTGGCTTCGGAGAACATTTTTGCTGTTGATGGTGGAAGTGATTCATTGATGTATATGTTTGGGTGATTGTCGAGCCCGATGTCTTTGCCCTTCAATCTGTATTGTTTCGCTCTTTTCAATATAATTTGCTTATCAATGGATCTGAGTAGTTTCACTATTATCTGTTCTCCGGATTTTGATAGAAAAATGGAGTCCACTGCCACGTCCAGGATTTCCAACTCGAGTGCTTGGGTGATGTCCGCTAAGTACCAGACGAGATCTTCTTTTTTCGGGGCTGGAATACCGTTGATTATGATGTCATTATTTCTGAGATGGTGGGCCCATTGCTCTGCTCTTGGGACTGTTTCAGAAACTCGATTTCACTCCTCAAACTTTGGTTCTCGTCGCGTAGAGCGTTCAGAATTTCATCGTGTATGGTTGAGTCACTAGTCAGTTTATCCAGCTTGGTTTCGAGCGATCCTAGTGGCTTCATCATCAAATCTTGCTTCGTATTGAACGAGGACATCTGCGAATTCAAGTTCTGCAATTGTTCTGCGACACCCGCCATTTTCAATGGTTCACTTTTTATTACGGCTTCCTGATCTTGTTTCCTACTCAGTCCAGAAACGATCTGGAAGCTTCAATATTTTCATCACTTATGCGAACAGTTGCTGAATAACAAATTCGGCAATTCAATAAACGAACTGAACACAATCGAAATCGTTAGATCACACTTTTATACCACTATAATAGACACTGTATTTACGTTTAATCGGGAGCTCGGGAAAACACGTCCTCACTCATCGGCGTCCCAAAACAAACTCCTCCTACAAGGTTTATGTATATAGTTTTCATGATTATGTCTGTTGGTATTTTTGCAATGGCGCTTGAAGAAGAATTGTCGATATCCCTATTGGAATTTTTTTTCTTCGCATTTAATTGATATGATTTGTATGTGAATTCGGTTTGTTTTATTAAATGAAACTAGTTGGGATGTGGGTTTGACCCCTTCGGTCCACAGAATAACTTTCCAGTATGATGGACGAAGATGGAATAAACTCACTTCTTACAAAATAGTTATACGTTTAGCACTAATGGAAAATTGGCTAGTATCAGAACTGATGACAAAGCAATCCCGAGAGAAGCTAGTTCAAATAACTATAATAGTAGTAAAGCCACAAGATTTTTCTAGAGAATTTGTTTTTCCTGAACGTTAGCAAACAAACATTTCCTCCGTATTTCGTTGGCTGCACTAAAGCGGGTGTTCAAATTCGTACTGAGTGTGCTGAAGCGCCCTTGACAAACTAATACCCTTGACACACTGCAGCATCGAATGAACATTGCAGTATCATTCGGCTAAGAATGATCATTCGCGCCCAGTATGTCATGTCCAATGTTCATTTAACAGCTTCATTCGTCATTCAATCGAATGAAGTCAAAATAACTTCATTCAATGAAGATGGAAGTGAAATTGGGAAATTATCGAACAACTTTCCATGAAATTTCCAGTAGAATTTCCAACTGAAATACCTAACTGTCAAACTGTCATTCAGATTTCAGAATTTTTTTAAAAGTAGTAGGTTCTATTGTAAATAACTGTTGTTGGGCCTCAATTAATAATTTTTTATTAAATTTAAAATTATAAATCACTATGTAATCACTTTCAGTTCATATATTTAGCAGTTTGTGTAAAGTTTCTATTTTGACAGTTCCAATGAACCTTGAGAAATGCAGTGTGTCGCTTCTAAAATGAATGATCATTGAAAGCCAATGAAGTTGGAAGAATGCTCATTCGTTTTTGCAGTGTGTCAAGGGTATAAGAAGCGAATGACTTCATTCGGAAATTTCAAAGCTTTCCGGAGATATTAGCAAAACTGTAACTGAAAAGTACTTATCAGACTTGACCAAAAACTAGTTGGGATGTGGGTTCGACCCTTTTGGTCCACACGATCAACTTCCCAGTATGATGGATGTTGAATATTATGATTGGATATTTTAATAATAAATGAACAATAGGCAATATAGAATATATGTATAATACCGAGAATTTGTCACAATTGTTTATCAATATTTTCGCTAAAATGTCAAACTAAATGAGCGCACTTACAAGATTAGGATGACGAAAATGTATATAAAATTTATGTATTAATGTTTTTCGGCACCTCAATGAAGTCGATATAGTTTTTAGTTCGCGCGGTATCGTGCAGGTACAAAAATCACTTAAGTCATTTAAACCAAAAAACCGCTGGACCGAATATTATAAAAATCTTTTCAGATTATATTGTCGCTAATACGCTTCGAACGGCACCTCAAGTAAGTCAATATCTTTCGTGGTTCGGGCGATATCGTGCAGGTACAAAAATCACTTACGTCGCTTAAACAAAAAAACGGCTGGACCGAATTTCATGAAAATCTTTTCAGATCATATTTCGGTTAATACGCTTCGAACGACACCTCAACGAAGTCGATATCAGTTTTGGTTCGCGCGATATCGTGCAGGAAAAAATGACCACATCCGTACGCACATACACACACACACACACATACTTCCTCCCAATTTTTTGCTTAAAATGCTCCTAGGACCTTGAAAGATGAAAATACGTTGAAATTTTCGATTTCGATTTTCGGACCGATTACAATAACTTCCTATACTGGGAAGTTAATAACAAATTTTGCAGTAACTACTGGAAATCCCAGGATGAACCGCAATTTCCTGAAACTGTATCACGCGTAAAAAATAATTCCCCGCCAAAAAAAGCTCACCCAAGGTAAAGGGTAACGAAATCGTCTTAACTCCTTCTCCAGCAACATCTCGCATTTTCAAATGCTAGCCGATGCACAGTGGGGCCAAATCCCAAAAAGCTGGCCAAAAGTCGAAAAATCAAGTAATTGATCTGAAATTTCTTACTCGGGGGTTTTTGAGGCCGCTGATTACGAATTTAATGTCAGACTTACTAAATTTCACCCTCTTCACCCCTAATTCACCACCCCCTTGCATAAAATATCCCATATTTCACATCGTACTTGAGTCACGCATCATTTTCAAGGTTTTTGGGGTCGCTGATTACGAATTTCATGTCAGACTTACTGAATTTCACCCCATTTACCCCTAATTCACCGCCCTTTATGTAAAATATCATTCGCATCATGAAAATCTTCCTCCCCTAATAACCACTCTGCAGTAATTTAGGTAAGAAAGACAAAAAAACACTTTTTTATATTTATATGTAAATAATTATTATAATCTTACAAAAGATAGTTATATTACAATAAAAAATTATCATCTCCATCATCAGATTCTGTATTATCTGTGCTTAGCTCAGAAGCGCTACTACTCTCAATAGTTTCTTCATCTGTATTTCTGTTTTCTTTTCGAGATAATAGTAATAAAAGAACTTCTGGAGATAATGATTTCAGTGGTTTAGTGGGCAGTTTTCGGCAACTAGAAATATAAGGGTCAGATGCAATAAAAAATCTAAGGAATACGTCTTCCATTGTTTTTTTTTCGAAAATTTTGTCTTGAAAAATCTCTTCTATAAATTTTTATAAACTTATTACACGACTCTTGCGAATCTTCCGAAATTTGACCAATGGGAAGTAGGGAACCATCTATTATTTCTGGGCCATGGATCAAAAGTTTGTGAATCAACGTGGGCATGTTGTACCAGGGATACTTGGAAACGATTTGCTTTGCTAATTGCAATGCATACTGCCGAAAACTATCTGTACAAATAGCATAACCACAAGAAATTAGCTGCGTTCCTTTTCTGCTAATTTTTACTATTTTTTACACTTGCGTACTAGCAACTACACTTGCTCTTATAAACGAGTAGATATCACTTGCAATTACGCAATTGAAATCCGCTAGGGGGAAAGCGACCATTTCGAGTCTATTGTGAATTATTTTCACTTACGCCATTACCCGCTAGATGGCTTTATTTGTGTCGAGCTGATTTACTCATATAAAAACGTCCATAAATAAAACTTCAGTCGTATAATTATCAAAAATTATTATCTTTCGTTTTACTTTAGAAATTATCGCATTAATTTCTCCATTGTGTCACAAATTCTTCTTTTAAGAATTTTTTATTTGTAAAGTTTAAAGTAACGTCAAAAATTTCAAGTGAGATTTTACTCAAATCAGAAAATTTTGCGTTCCTTTTCTGCTCTGCTCACAAGTACTAAATAGTAGAAAAGGAACGCAGCTATTGTTTGCAATATAATATAAAAATGATGTTTTCTGAGGTGAAAACGTCGATAAACTTGTAGTGTCATTCATAACAACGACTTAGCATTAAAAATATCAAACTTTACACTTCCTTCGCGCGCATTTGAAAAAGTACCTTTATCTCTCTCTCTCTCCTTCTCTCGCACTCTCACACAATCTTACTTTCTATATTTACTCTATTTAATATAGTCTTTTATGTTTACTTCTCTCCAGCTGATTTTTGTTTCCTAGCTATTTCGTACTTTAATCCCAACCAAAATCATATGTAGTTTCCACTAAAATCCACAAAAACAAACTATAAAAACAAAAGAATACATAAATCATCAAGTAGCAGATTGTAGCAGCTAAATTAGGAGTCAATTTATAGATGATACATTTATCTACAACTTCTAATTGGTTAGATCGCGGGAATCGATGGGAAAAGGTAACATGTTTCTTCAAATACTGTATTTTTTTTTGTTTTTTCGAAGTCATAAAATAGAGGTAGAAGTCCTTGTATAACAATTTTGTTATATCAATAATCAATAATCTAGACTTTTTTAACTAATCGACTTACCTTCACAAGTTGATTCCACTTTATTTCATCTCCATTTGTTTTTTCTGAATGGTTACACGTGGTTTGCAACACAAGCATATGATTTTTGAACACGTTACTGTAGCGTACTCCGCGGACAAAGATCACTTTCTAACTGAGATTTTGGACGAAATTGGATGAACCGCAATTTCCTGAAACTGTATCACGCGTAAAAAATAATTCCCCGCCAAAAAAAGCTCATCCAAGGTAAAGGGTAACGAAATCGTCTTAACTCCTTCTCCAGCAACATCTCGCATTTTCAAATGCTAGCCGATGGGACGTTCATCAATGCCCGGCTTGACACGTTGTCTAACACCCTGAACTCTGTTGTGACCAATACGGGTTCCTTGATTGAGAAATTTGAGAAAATTTCTTCCCGAGTTGCAACAGCACTAGAATCGTTGGACGACATGCACTCGGCGATACTTAATCCGGTCGCCACTTCTTCCTCCTGCACTTTTAGCTCCTCGGCTTCTGTCCATCCTATATTGGACGACATAAAAAGGAATACCAAGCGTGTCAGGGTTGATATTGAATCGCTGTCATCAGCAGTGATTCAAAATCACAATGCCCTGAGCTCCCTGTCCTTAAAATTGGAGAGCGTCGTTGTTACAAATAAGCCCTCCCCAGCGACGGCAGCATCTGATGACGCTCTGCAGGTTGAGGAGCAGCCTCTGTCTTCACCCTGTCCCGCGCCTACTTCTTGTTCGGAGAACGTCTTCTTGCCACAGGAGGCCGTCAATTCAATTGCTCCTATTATTAAGGTGCGTCGTAAAAGTCGCAGGAAAAATCGAAATCGCCAAGCCATCATTGGTGACGGTGTCACCCCGAGTTTCTTGCCCCGCGTTCCAAGGATAGAATCGATCTCCAGGCCGGTCTCGGTATCAACCTCTTCGACCTTAATAGTGGCCAACCCCCCGGTCACTGAAGCTACAGTTCCCCTAGAACCGTGCACCCCTCTGATTACGATACCGAGACCTTTAGATATCTTTATATCACGATTCTCTCCTGAAACCACGACGGAGTCTGTCTGTGAATATTTAAGGAAGAAATCTATAGACCCTGGAACTGTTTCATGCAGAAAAGTCAGCAAGGCTTCCAAGCCTGTTGCTTCTTTCGTTTTGTCTGCACCGCCCGTTATTGCCGAGACTCTTTTAGATCCTGGTTTCTGGCCTGCTGGTGCCCTTACCAAGCTCTTTGTTCCCCGTACCCGTACTCGAGCACATCACTCAGACGTTTCCATTCCGAGAACACCAAGGATGCCAAAAAACTTGAGACCCTTTCCCTCTACTACCAAAACGTGAGGGGGACAAGGTCAAAAACTAACGACATCCTTCAGGCATCGATGGCTAGCGGGTTCGATGTCATAGCGTTCACGGAAACCTGGCTTCACGAAGGTATTCTTAATGCTGAACTCTTCGATTCCTCCTACCAAGTCTTCCATAGGGACCGTCACACTGACTCGGAAGCTCGCGGGGGTGGCGTACTTCTTGCATGCCGCAGCCACCTTAATTGTAACCCAATTTCGCTTCCTAGTTTCTCTAACCCCTTGGACATTGAGCTTGTCGCTCTCAAGATTTCTTTTTCAAAATCAAATCTCTTCCTGTTGTGCTGCTATATCCCACCAGATATGATAAGCACACTTGACGATGGAGGTTTAAGCCTCTATGATATTCTCATCTCCTGTGTTGATTATAGCCTGAATATGATGAACACTGGTGATGAATTACTTCTTCTTGGTGACTTCAATTTACCCAATATTCAGTGGGTATTTGACGAAGCTGACGATAACTACCTCCCCGAAGCAAATTTTAATTCTAAGGAATCCTGTTTTCTCAACTCCTTATTCACACTTGGCCTTAATCAAATGAGTAGTGTGACTAATATGTTAGGGAGGCAGTTGGATCTTGTATTCTTTACTGACTCAGGAAACATGATTGTTGAACCCAGTCCAATAGTCATGACGTCCGTTGACAATTACTACCCTCCTTCTTCTTCTTCGATGGCTCTACGGCCCAATTCGAGCCTTGGCCTCCTTCAGCTTCTTCCTCCAGACGTCTCTCTGCTCCGCAGCTTGTCTCCAGTTTCTCGTGTTGAGCAGTTTCGCTGCATCGGTCATAACATTATCTTCCCATCTTGACCGAGGTTTGCAAACTGGTCTTTTGCCATCTGGTAGTAGATACAGGGATTTTTTTGGTATCCTTGAGTCATCCATTCTTTGGACATGACCGGCCTAACGTAAACGCAGTAGCTTGGCATGGGTCGAAAGTTTACATTCTTTGTATAAGTCGTACAATTCGTGATTGTAGCATATTCTCCATGCATTGTCTTCATTAATTGGGCCGTATATCCTTCGGAGAACATTCCTCTCAAATATATCCAACTTGTCGGCGGATTTTTGGGAGATACTCCATGCTTCACAACCATATATAGCTACTGTACGTATGATGGTTTTGTAGACTCTTATTTTTGTTTTTCTGTGGATGTCTCTGGATTTCATTAATGGCAGTAGTGAGAAGTATGTTCTGTTTGCGGCGTTTATTCTTCTTTGTACGTCTATCGTTTCATCGTTGTCTTCACTGACTGTGGACCCCAGGTAGTTAAATTGGCTTACCCGTTCGAAGTTATATTCCCCCCAGGTGGTGTTGTGGTTTCTTCTTCTTCTTTCCACCCTTGACTGAATTAGAATCTTGCTCTTGTCTGCATTTATTTGCAGCCCTATATGTTTAGCTCCATCTTCTAATTCTGTGAATACTTCTCTAAGGTATGACAGTGATCTGGCAAGGCAGTTTATGTCGTCGGCATATCCTGCCAACTGTTTTGATTTGTTAAGCAGGGTTGCGTTCGCATCAATGATTACTTTGCGAATTACTCCTTCAAGGCAGAGATTAAATAGCATGGGTGCCAGCCCATCGCCCTGCTTTAAGCCTTGCTTGACTGGGAAGGACTCCGTCAATTCTCCTTGTATTCTGACTGCACACCTTGTATTTTCCATTGTCATTTTAGTCAGTTTCACTATCTTTAGGGGTATGTTTAGGTCCAGCATTGTCGCATACATTTTTTCCCTGTCGATGCTGTCGTATGCTTGTTTAAAGTCGATGAAAAGTTGATACACGTCGATGTTGTATTCCCAGCATTTTCGGAGGATTTGCCTTATTGAAAAAAGTTGATCCATCGTTGACCTATTTCTTCTGAATCCAGCTTGGTATTCACTTATTACGGCTTCTGCATAAGGTTCCAGTCTGGCCTTAATTATATTGGTCATTATTTTATACACTGTGCTTAAAAGAGATATGCCTCTGTAATTTGCACAGTTGAATCTATCTCCTTTTTTGTGAATTGGGCAGATAATGCTTTGCTCCCAATCTTCAGGCATTTTTTCGTTCCTCCATATGCAGCATAGTAATTCATGTATAGCTGCTGAAAGCGGTTCGCCTCCTTGCTTGATCAGCTCTGCTGGGATGTTATCAATTCCTGGAGATTTTTTATTTCTTAAGAGTCGTATGGCACTTTGTACTTCTTCCAGAGTGGGTTCGTTTGTTTCTCTGGTGTCATCGTTATGTTGTGGACGAGGTTCTGGTACGTGTCGGATGCTCTCGTTTGCGTTCAGCAGCTCGCTAAAAAATTCCTTCCATCTTTTCTTTATATCTTCGCTGCCTGTAACTATAGTGCCTTCTTTCGTTCTACATATACCGGAGGAGGGTTTGAAGTCTTTCTTGAAGAAGTTTACTTCCTTATATGCTTCCCTGGTTTTGTTTCGGGCAAAGTTTTCCTCTGCTCTCAGGATGTAATTGTTGAGGAATTGCCTTTTCTTCTTCCTGCAGATGTTTTTTGCGGTTCTTCTTGTTTCCTCATATTTCAGTTTCTTGCTCCTCGTCGGTCTCTCTATGTAAATTTTCCTATTTCTATTTCTGGCCTCTATAGCTGTTTTACATTCCTCGTCGTACCAATCATTGGCTCTGGCAGTGCGTTTGTAGCCTACAGTTTCCTTCGTGACATCTGTCAGTATCGTCCTCAGTCTTGTCCATTTTCCCTCAATTGTGTCTTCATTATTTATGTTTAGGCTTGGACCTATCCTCTCTGCTAACGTTGCCTGGTATCTCTCCAATACGGTCTGTTCCTGGAGGCGGTCGACGTCGAATTTCTTTACTTTGTAGCTTCTTTGTTCTTGAGTGGACAGCCGACATCTGAATCTAGCTGTAACTAGGAAGTGGTCCGATTCACAATTCGCACCTCTGTAGGATCTTACTTGAAGGATACTGGAAGCTGCCCTTCTGTCTATAAGTATATGGTCTATTTGATTGCAGTACCTTTCGCTGGGAGATTGCCATGTGTATTTGTGAATGTCCTTTCTTGGAAAATATGTTGAGCTGACGATCATATTTTTGCTCATTGCAAAATCGATAACACGTTGTCCGTTATCATTTGATGTTTCGTGGAGACTTTCTTTTCCAATGGTTGGTCTGTACCAGTTCTCTTTTCCAATTTTGGCGTTGAGGTCTCCTATCACCATCTTGATGTCATTGGAAGGGGCCGTGTCATATGCGTGTTCAAGCTTGTAGTAGAAAGTGTCCTTTGTCGTGTCCATTTTCTCCTCCGTCTCCGCATGTACATTTATGATTGTGAGGGTGAAGAATTTCGTTCGGAGTCGTATTGAACATAGACGTTCACCACCACCCTCCTCTTTTGCTAAATTACTGCTTCAACTCAAAGAACAATCCTTGTCCGGAGGCGGTAACCCATTCCTTCAACTTTAAGAAGGCTAACTTTAATGAACTCTCATCTAAGCTTGCCTTGATTGATTTCAACAGCTTACTTTCCTCAAATGAGTTGGATGTCGATGTGGCACGGTTTTACGCCGTACTATATGAAGCTATTGCTTCATGCGTACCTTTTGAGCCCCAAAAATTGCGCAGTTCATCTCCACCTTGGTACAACAATGAGCTGAAGCATTTAAGGAATCAGAAAAATAGACTCTGGAAGACCTATTTAAAAAGGAAGGATTCTCCGAGTCTTATTACATTTACTGATTGCTATAACAGATTTCGTTTACTCTCTTCTGCTCTGTATGGCGAATATCTCAGCAGCATGAGGGACCAGGTTTATACTGATCCTAGAAACTTCTTCAAATTTGTCAACTCCAAGAAAAAAGCTGATAACTACCCAAAGACTATGCAGCACACTAACTGGTCAAGTAGTGAGTCTTCCTCGATTTGCAACATGTTTGCTTCATTCTTTCATCAATCCTTCACCCCTTCTAATTTTCAACCTAATGACAATAATTTTCGTCACATAACTCTACACCGAGAGGCTACTAGTTTGTCTCTCTCAATCTCCATTGACGATATCATGAAACATATTGATGAACTCCCATACGATTTCACTTCCGGCCCTGACGGTATCCCTCCTGCTGTCCTTAAATCCTGTGTGGAGGTTCTCCAGTGTCCACTGAAACCCCTTTTTCAAAAGTCCCTGGATAAAGGGTACTTCCCTACTCTTTGGAAGAATTCATTCATAATTCCTATTCACAAAAGTGGTAGCAAGAACGAAATATCGAACTACAGCCAATTGCCAAGGTGTCTGTCATACCGAAGCTTTTTAACTTCCCAGTATAGGAAGTTATTGTAATCGGTCCGAAAATCGAAATCGAAAATTTCAACGTATTTTCATCTTTCAAGGTCCCAGGAGCATTTTAAGCAAAAAATTGGGAGGAAGTATGTGTGTGTGTGTGTGTGTATGTGCGTACGGATGTGGTCATTTTTTCCTGCACGATATCGCGCAACCCAAAACTGATATCGACTTCGTTGAGGTGTTGTTCGAAGCGTATTAACCGAAATATGATCTGAAAAGAATTTCATGAAATTCGGTCCAGCCGTTTTTTTGTTTAAGCGACGTAAGTGATTTTTGTACCTGCACGATATCGCCCGAACCACGAAAGATATTGACTTACTTGAGGTGCCGTTGCGTTCGAAGCGTATTAGCGACAATATTATCTGAAAAGATTTTTATAATATTCGGTCCAGCGGTTTTTTGGTTTAAATGACTTAAGTGATTTTTGTACCTGCACGATATCGCGCGAACTATAAAAGATATCGACTTAGTTGACGTGCTGTTCGAAGAGTATTAACCAAAATATGATCTGAAAAGATTTTCATAAAATTCGGTCGAGCCGTTTTTTTGTTTAAGCGACGTAAGTGATTTTTGTACCTGCACGATATGGCCCGAACCACAAAAGATATTGACTTACTTGAGGTGCCGTTCGAAGCGTATTAGCGACAATATAATCTGAAAAGATTTTTATAATATTCGGTCCATCGGGTTTTTGGTTTAAATGACTTAAGTGATTTTTGTACCTGCACGATACCGCGCTTACTAAAAACTATATCGACTTCATTGAGGTGCCGAAAAACATTAATACATCAATTTTATATACATTTTCGTCATCCTAATCTTGTAAGTGCGCACATTTAGTTTGACATTTTAGCGAAAATATTGATAAACAATTGTGACAAATTCTCGGTATTATGCATATATTCTATATTGCCTATTGTTCATTTATTATTAAAATATCCAATCATAATATTCAACATCCATCATACTGGGAAGTTGATCGTGTGGACCGAAAGGGTCGAACCCACATCCCAACTAGTTTATCCATGAACCCGTCGATGAAAACCAAAGCTCCAACTCCATTTTTTCTCATGCAACCTTAAAACATGACCTATTCTCTGCCTCGCTTCTTAGTTGGAATCTAGTTTTTTGGTTCCAGCTCTGTATTTTCTTGTTGAATATATCATTTCTTCTGCAATCGTGCCCATCTGCAAAAAACTTATTTCTTCAAACCAACATGGTTTTCTTCCAGCTCGTTCCACTACCACCAATCTCCTTGAATTCACTTCCCATGCTGTTGAAGGCTTCGTTTCCGGTTGCCGAACTGATTGTGTTTACACTGATTTCAGCAAGGCATTAGACAAGCTTTCCCACTCCATTATACTTTTTAAACTAAAAAAGTTAGGTTTCCCTGAAGCCCTTCTATTATGGTTCCAGTCCTACTTAGCTGACATGACCTACCAAGTCCTTTTCCGTGGATCCAAATCCGCCACCATTGAGGCGTCATCCGGCGTCCCTCAAGGCAGTCATCTTGGCCCTATCCTCTTTATTCTTTCTAATGATGATATTGTTACCTTGCTAAGACACTGCAGAATCCTGATTGTGGGTACTATTACTATGAAACAATTAAGTTTAAAACACCACATAAGTTTTGTTACACATTATATTTATATATTCCGCGTGGTTTCATATAATTATTGAGGTCACTAACTAATGGTTTAATTTTTGGCTCGCAGCCGAAAGCAAAACTCTTGACCGTGTCGCAGCACGGATTATTTAGCAAATGAATAATATGTCTTTGCGTTCGGCTGTAGCTCTCTTAAAGACTACCGTTATTTTTGATAACAGTTTCGTGCGAGATTCAGTTTTGCATATTCTAGCTAATGGTTGATTGCTACTTAATATTTAGATAGATAATGATAAAATTTTGAAAGATAATAAAGGGTGGCTACATCACTCCCCCTTTAACAAAAGTAATGATAATTCAAGTTCAAAAATTCTCTTATAAGTAAAAATATGATACATTCCTAATGTTATTCGCAATTATGTTTTATATTCTTTTATGTTTATTTTTATTAGGTATTATTATTATTTTTTTTTTATTACGTATATATAAAATATTTATCTATAATTTGAAAGTAACTTTTCTTTCATATTTTTTAATATTATCGGGAACTTCCGTGAGTGGCTCTGAATTGCATATGAAAGCGGGTTTTAGTCTATCAATTGTTATTACGCGTTCTTGATCTTGGAGTAAAATTTTAAAAAACTTTTCGTGTCTTGTTATTACTTTGTGTGGTCCACTATAAGGTGGATGTAAGCTGCCTTTATAAATTTCTTCGCGCACAAAAACGTATGGAGTAGTGAATAAATCTTGAGGTATGAAAATTTTTGTTTGTGTTCGTTTACGCGAAAGTTGCGGTCGAATATTTGCTATTGTTTCGCACATTTCTTTTGCAATGCTTGTGTTTAGAGTTAGGTTTTTTGTATTGTCATCGGCTATTAATTCACCAGGTAATCGTATTGTTTGACCGTAAAGAAGCTGTGCCGGTGCTACGCCTAAATCTTCCATAATACTGGATCTGATGCCTAGGAGTATCCAGGGTAAACTATTGTACCATTTCTTGGGCTCAGGGCTGGCTCGAATTGCTACCTTAATCTGGCGGTGCAATCTTTCTATTGACCCATTTGACTGAGGGTGATAAGCTGTGGTTCGAATACGGTGAGTGCCAAAGAGAGTGGAGAGATCATTGAAAAGTGCGGATTCGAACTGTCGACCTTGGTCCGTTGTTAAGGTTCTTGGTACTCCATATCGAGCAACCCATTGGTGTACAAAAACGTTAGCTACCGTTGGGGCGGTAATGTTTTTTAGCGGAAAAACCTCTGGCCAATGTGAAAAACGGTCTTTTATGGTAAGGAGGTATGTATATCCGTTTGACGGTGGTAATGGACCTACTAGATCCATGTGCACGTGTTCAAAACGGCCAGTGGGTACCTTGAAATTTCCGTGGGGAGATACGGTGTGTTTTGTGACTTTTGCCTTCTGGCAAGATATGCATGTCTTAGCCCATCGATTGACGTCAGAATTCATGTGCGGCCAAAAATATTTAGCCGTTATCAGCTTCCTTGACGCTCTTATGCCGGGATTGGATAGGCCATGCATTGTGTCAAAAACTACGCGGCTAAGTGACCTTGGGACATAAGGTCGGTTAGTTCCCGTGGAAGCTTCGCACCAAATCTCCTGCCCTTCCAATGGAATAGTAACTTTTATTAAAGACCACCGAACCTTTTTGTCGTCTCTTGGGTTTAAAATCTCTTCGAGCTCTTGATCTTTTAATTGTTCGGACGAAAGAAGGGTTAGATCTAATTTCTCATGGTGGATAGCGTCTATGTGTGCTCGCGAGAGTGTATCAGCGACGACGTTTAGTTGCCCTTTCACGTGCCTTATATCGTTTGTGAATTGAGAGATATAATCTAACTGTGTAGTTTGCCTTGGTGATTTTTCCGATTTCGAGCCTATGGCTCTGGTCAAGGGCTTGTGGTCTGTGAAAATGGTAAGGTTTCTGCCTTCTATAAAATGTTTAAATCTTTTGATAGCTAGATATATTGCCAAAAGTTCCCGATCGAAAGTGGAATATTTTGTTTCGGAAGGTTTTAATCTTTTTGAAAAGAAACTCAATGGTTCCCATTTATTACCGTTAAGTTGTTGTAACACCGCTCCTGTCGCATCGCTAGATGCGTCTACCCATAAACTGACCTTGGCATTAGGATCTGGGTGAACGAGTAAAGTATAGTTTTCTAAGTCTTGTTTAATAGTATTGAAAGCAATATCATGCTCTTTTGACCAAGAAAATTCTGCATTATTTAGCTTCCTTTTTGGACATTTTTGGAGTAACTTGTGTAAAGGCATGGCTATTTGTGCTATATTGGACAGGAAACGGTGATAAAAATTTGCCATTCCTAGGAAACGTTGTAGTTTCTTAACACTAGTAGGTGTTGGGAAATCTTTTATTGCACGTATTCGGCTTTCAGAAGGAGCGATTCCGAGTTCAGAGATAGTATGTCCGAGAAATTCTAGTTTGTTGACACCCAATACACACTTTTGTGGGTTTACATTTATGCTGTACTTTTGCAGTCTGTCGAACAATATATGTAGATGTTTTTTATGCTCCTCTGGGGTTCGGCTGCCCACGAGAATGTCATCTACGTATACGAAAACAAAGTCAAGTCCTTGTAGTACTTCATTGATGAATCTTTGGAACGTCTGCGCTCCATTTTTTACGCCAAAAGGCATACGTAAAAATTCAAAAAGGCCGAAAGGTGTTGTTACTGCCGTCTTGAAAATGTCTTCTGCCGCCACTGGGATTTGGTGGTAAGCCCGAACTAGGTCAATTTTTGAAAAATATTTGCAGCCATGTAGATTGATTGTGCAATCATGTATGTTCGGCAATGGATATTTATCAAAAATGGTAGCGGCATTTAATTGCCTATAATCTCCACATGGTCGCCAATCGGTGGAGTCCTTCTTGGGTACCATGTGGAGAGGTGAAGCGACGGATGAGGATGATGGTCTGCATATACCAAGTTGTACCATAGTCTCGAATTCCGCTTTAGCTATCTTGAATCTCTCTGGATTCAATCTTCTAGGGCGGGTGGCTGGGAGTGGGCCTGTTGTGAAAATATGATGCACTGTGTTATGCTCAACGGGTTGGTTAAAATTTGGCGGAGCTTTGAGAGATGGGTATTCGTTCAGAATGGAACCGAACTCTCCAGTTAGGGCATATAATTTAGGCGTGCAACAACTAACAACTTTCGAGACGCAGTTTACCGCGATGGTAGTTTGTTTGTCCTTCAGTTTTCTGTCGCGAATATCTACGAGAAGATCGAATTTGTATAGGAAATCGGCTCCAATTATTGCGTAATCTACTGAGGCGATTATAAAAGTGTACTGGAATTGGCGACGAAGTCCTAAGTCTAATGTTAAGGTTTTGAAACCGTATGTGCTAATTGGTGAACCATTTGCTGCTATTAATAGGAAGTCTGATTTGGTTCCTTGCTTTTTAAATAATTTTCTAGGGACGATAGAGATTTCGGCACCTGTGTCGATTAAGAACTGAATGTTTGTGGATCTATCCCATGCGAATAAACGACATGATGGTTTGCCCAACATCGCTGTCGCGGACGATGTGGCTATATCTCGTTTTTTGTGTTTGCTGCTTCGTGTAGGCAGGGTGATATACATTTTTTCGCCTTGCCTCCAAATTTTTTGTGATACCAACAAATTTCTTTGAATGCATTGCGTTGGTGATATTGATCGCGCCTATTATAGGATCGGTTTCGTGAGTTACTTCTTGACCGATGCCCTTGTCTTTTTTCGAGTCTGCTGATGCGGCTCGTTAGAGTGTTAAACAGGTGGGTTAGTTGTCTGATATCTGTGTTATTACTGTTTGCTGGTCTAGTTTTTATCTCAGCTAGTTTGGCGGAGGACGTGGAGTCCAGGATGCGATCAGCTATGGAGAAAACTTCCTCTTGCGAGTGTGAGTTTTCTATAGCTATGATGCAGGATTGTACGTTTGTTGGGAGTTTATTGATCCATAATTTTCGTAGTAGGGATTTGTTTACGAGACTGTTTCCCCCTGCCAAGGCCTCCATCTGTCTGTAGAGCTCAGAGGGTTTGGAATCTCCTAACTCCATTTTGTGAAGTAAGGCGTCCAATCTACGCTCCTCTGAATCGGTGCATCGCGCCAGGAGATGTGTCTTTAGCGTTTCATATTTATTAATAGTTGGAGGGTTTAATAAAATATCGGCCACCACTTCCATCGTTTCTGATGGCAGTGATGCTACCAAGTGATCATATTTGGTATGTGAGGAGGTTATGCGTTTGACGCGAAATTGTGTTTCGATTTGCACAAACCAGAGATCTGGCCTGTTGTTCCAAAATGGTGGAAACTTCAAAGTTGTTATGAAATGGCTAGGTTCCTCCTGCGCTTCTTCTGTGTTACCACTGGCGCTGGTTCCTTCTATGGGGTTATTTTCGTTTTGGTCTGCTTGAAAAGGCAGATTGTTAAACTCTTTATTGGTGGCCATTGCTAAGAAATTGAGTTTGCTGTGATTTCTTTCAATTCGAAAATTTAGAATACTTTTATTTGTTAATTTCGGCTACTTGCGCGATATTAATTTTTCGTTATATTTTCTCACTTGGACTTGTTAAATACTGTCCTACGAAAATAATTTGTTTCGCACTTAAAAAAAAAATAATTTACTGTTGGCGGATTGTGCTTCGGCACAGGAAAAGAAAAGTTCGCTTTAATTTACCTTGCAAAGTTACTTTGATTCGCAATTTACTTCTGGGGTAATTATTATTAATAGTAATAAGGTAATGATTAATTAATTATCCCGGAGTTAGAATGTATAGATTAATATCCTTGGATCAAGGTAAATATGAATAGAGGTTAAATATGAGTAGAGGTTAAATATGAATTCAGTTCATTTGTTTTATGTTTAATTGTAACTTTAAAATTTTCTTATTTCGTTGCAAAGAAAAAAAGTAAATTCAGTTATCATTTATTTTATTATAATTACTTAAAACGTTCTCATTCTTCTGGAGAGAAACGCAATAAAAAGGTATGCATTGCAATGCGGTTAAATTTAACGTTAAATTTTCTTTGCTGTTCTCAAAGAAAATGAAGTCTTCATTACTCGATTTTTTTACATGACATTGAATTTCCTTTGGACTCTTCAAAGAAAATGAAGTCGTAATTAATAAAATATTTCCTGGCGACGTTTAATTTTCTTTTACCTTCAAAAAAAATAAAGTCAAGAACAAATTTTTTTATTCAATTATCAGTTTTTATCTTAATTCCTATCTTAATTCCATTCCTTAATTCCAGTTTTTTTTTTTTTTTTTTTTTTTTTGTTAACGTAGAAGAAGAGAAAAAAAAAATTACCAAAATACCGCTGAGATTAATTTCAATAACCCATTTGTCGGCTAAAAATTGCATCCAAAAGCAAAACAAAAGAGGATGGGAAACAAAGAAAGAAATATTCACTAACTGCACATTTTATATAATTGCATGTATCGATAAATTGCAACAGATGACCGTTAATTTTAATATTGTTAATGTGAGAAATTTTTAAAGGGAGCTTACAGTTGTATGCCGCGTGTTTAATATGTACTTTTAATTAACACGTGGTTTTGAAAAATTTAATATTAATATGTTTAAAAAAAAATTTTATTTTTTATTTTAGTTTCAACTAACGGAACAATTGATAGATTTTTCCTTTTTTTTTTTAAAAAAAATAATTCAGAGTCACTCACCTGATTTCCTTCTTATTGTTTTTTCCTTTTTTGCTAATAATTTTTCTTATTTTATTTGCTATTTCTCGCAAGAAACTGTATGCTACAGAGATTTGCCTAAAATTACATATGAATTTTTACAGTATTTTGTTTTTTTTTTTTTTAAATATAATTTTGCGAAATGCTTCCCTTTAGATGATAATGGTCCTGTTGTTGTTTAAGTTGGCTAATTTATTCCTGGTCGTTTGTTTTCCTCGTGCGGTGTTTTTTCTGTTGTGTCGGCTACAAGTTTCTTCCCGTTGCTCTTCTTCCTGTTGTTAATTATTATATGTATCTGCGAAACCTCTTCCTTTTATGTGTATCGGCTGCGGCACTTTTATTTACTCACTTTTATATTATTTTTATGATGTATCGTGTGGCTTTTTTTAAAAAAATCCTTATTCGAGGTCACCATTTTATGTGGGTACTATTACTATGAAACAATTAAGTTTAAAACACCACATAAGTTTTGTTACACATTATATTTATATATTCCGCGTGGTTTCATATAATTATTGAGGTCACTAACTAATGGTTTAATTTTTGGCTCGCAGCCGAAAGCAAAACTCTTGACCGTGTCGCAGCACGGATTATTTAGCAAATGAATAATATGTCTTTGCGTTCGGCTGTAGCTCTCTTAAAGACTACCGTTATTTTTGATAACAGTTTCGTGCGAGATTCAGTTTTGCATATTCTAGCTAATGGTTGATTGCTACTTAATATTTAGATAGATAATGATAAAATTTTGAAAGATAATAAAGGGTGGCTACACTGATTTATGCTGATGACATCAAATTGTACCGTCGCGTAAAGAGTATGGAGGACTGCAAACTTTTACAAGTCGACCTCGACACCTTTTACTCCTGGTGTGCTAACAACAACCTGGTTCTTAATATTAGTAAATGCGAAGTCATGACTTTTTGTAGGCGACGTGATCCTATAATTTATAACTACTCATTTTCTAGTGAGGGTGTCCCCCGTGTTAATTTTGTCAAAGATCTCGGGATTAGATTTGACACCAAGCTGGACTTTTCTACTCATATCAACTATATTTCTTCCAAGAGCAGCTTAGTCTTGGGTTTTATGAAAAGGAGGTCCAAAGAATTTAACAGCACCCTGATCACTAAACACCTCTACATTTCCCTTGTCAGACCTTTACTTGAATATGCGTCCCAGGTTTGGTCTCCTCACTATTCTTCGCATGTTGGAAAAATTGAGTCGGTTCAACGTAGGTTCGTTCGATTCGCATTGAATCACCTTCCTTGGGAAGACCCTTTAATTCTTCCACCATATGAATACCGACTTAAGTTACTCAACTTAAACACTCTCCACAAGCGTCGTGAGGTGGCCGATGTTGTTTTCGTCCACCAGCTTCTTAATGGACGTGTCGACTCAGGTTTTCTAAGGCGCCGTGCGTCGTTTAGAGAGAGCCGATACAATCTGAGAGGACCACCGCTCTTACACATCAACTCCTCTAACACCAATTATGGCCGATTTGAGCCTGTTAATCGCATGTTCATTAATGTAAATAAAAATATTAATGTTTTTAGCGTGAGCACTAACAAAGACCTGCTTAAAAGGAGTCTATTTGTTGTCTCATGACTGTTTATGTGTTTTGCATGCAATTTTTATTGGTACTTAATCTTTTATGTTTGCATGTCTCAGCTGAGCCACGGCAGTGGTAAATATTTCTCAGCCCTGCTGGGAAGTGCGCCTTCTGCGTTAGAGGGAAAACTCTATATATGTATGTATATACATATATATATATATATATATATATATATATATATATATATATATATATATATATTTATATATGTATGTGTGTGTATGTATATATAGATTTTCATGCTTAGCTGAAAAGTGCGCCTTCTGTGCTAGAAGGGTTAACTCTTGAGGAAATTGTTGTACGATCTTGAAAGGTTGTCGGATTTTGACAAGTGATGTTTTGTTCGAAGGCTACCGCTCTGCAGAACCCAAAAAAGATCACTTCGTTTAGAACGGGGGTCATTCCATCGAGTTTATTAGATATTAGCAAAAGTTGTCAATTTAAGGTCTTTCTTACAATTAGCCGAAGTTTTTCTATTTAAATAAAAAAGGCCCGACTGAATATTATGAAATTTTTTCAGAGTACTTCTTCGTTAATATTCTTTTTTCGGCACCTCAATGATGTCGATATAGTTTTTAGTTCGCGCGGTATCGTGCAGTTACAAAAATCATTAACGCGAAAATTGCCTTTTTTTTTTTAAAACCCTATAACTTCGCGAATTTCCATTGAAATCTAACTTTATTACAGTCTATTTTGTTGGAAAAACTTTGAATTTTATGTTTTTGAACTCAGATTAGCATGTTTCATAGCGCAAAAAAAAGTTTACGCCTGTTAAATAAGAAAAAAAATTTCAGTACTTTCTTTGATCGACAGCAGCGCCATCTGCATCGAAAAAAAAAAACATTTTTTTAATCAGACATAAAAAAAGTAGAGGACCCAATCTTTAATTTTTTTTTTTTTTTTTTTTTTATGTGATAGTCTAAGCTCAGGTGTCACACTTTGTAGTACTAGTACGTCATGTCGGTTAAGTCATGGTGCAATGTCCAGTAGTAAGCTTAGCTCGAAAGATAGAGTGAAGGACATAATAGGTTAGGGGGAGTCAAGGGGGTGTTGCAGAAAGTGGCGATGAACCTTGCGTTTGAACTCTTGGATGTTGTATGAGTTCGGGAATACTGTCATTGGAAGGTTGTTCCACAGACGAGTTGTTCTTGTTATAAACGAATTTCTAGATCGGAGTGTGCGCGAAGATAAGGGCTGTAAACTGTGGGGGTGAGCCGAGCGGGCAATTTGGTATTTGGTTTGATTTTTTGGAGTGGAATTTGCCCTAGTTATGGACAATTGAAGAATGCCAAATTTTTCGAAAATTTTAGGTGAGCCGCTAATTGTTGTGACGAGTGTATAACGCGTAGATACGTATAAATAATGCACAATAACTAATGGAGGTAATTTTCACTCGTCATTTGCACTCAGTTTATTTACACAATTCGACTTGGGCCAGACAAATTAAAAATCTAAATCGATGCGTATGAACCTACCTTTACGATAAGTATGACACGCTTCCGTAGTATCGTTTAACCGACGATGCAGCGTACGTATTGCAAGCCTAATTCTTCTTTTAAAATCTATTTTGAGATGTATAACACGCCGCAGCGCCATCGAAAAAAATCTAAGCAGTAGCTAAATAGTTTTTGAAGTAATGTATTTGCATATTTTCCGACGAATTTGAAAAAAAAACTTATTTAATATGAAAGAAAATTATCCGGGGGAAATTAAAAGAAATATTAATTGTGAAGTCGATAGCTTACTGTACTATACTCGTCATTCACTTTCATTTGCTACCCTTAACAAGGACGTTGTAAAGAAAAAGTAAGCCGCCATTTTGTGTTAGCCGCCATTTTGGGTTTTGAATGACGCCACATAGCGAAGTGTGTTCTACTTGTCACACTCTTCCATTTGATACCCATTTCGGAGGAAGGAGAGCCCAATTGCAAAATTCGACTGCCATCTTGGAACCGCCATCTTGATTTTTTTACAAAATGATCAGATTGTATTGTCATGCAAACTATACGTATGTGTAAAATTTGCAGTTGATCGGTTATATGGAAGTGGGTCAAAATCAAGTTCAACGTTTGTTTACAGTACACACACATACAAATCAAGGAAATATAAGTTTAATTGCCATTGATAGCGAGGAAATCAAATGTAAACAATAAAATTCTTTGACTCTTCACCCACGCCATGGTATATTTCTTTATTCATTATAAACAATAGTTTTTGAGCTGCAAATCAAAACTATATGCCATAATTTTGTTCTCATCGGCTTTTGTTCTGGAAGCAAATTTACAGACGTATTCACGACGAAAACTTGTTTAATATGGAACAAAATTCCCTGAAGAAAATTAAAAAATAATTATTTTGTCGATATATAGAAAAAAAAGCACCGCGAGCCCAAGGATCGAACTCGCACCCCACAGATCCCACAGACAAGAATACTTCTCTCTAGCCCTTTGCGCTATGTCAAGTACTATCGGCCGCTTACCAATATGTTAATAAATCATTTCAGAAAGAAGAAAATGAGAAAAAGAAAACAACCGGCCTGCTCCGACCAGGGATCGAACCTTCAAACGCCACACTACGCTGAATCGAGGATCCGACGCTCTACCCACTCCCCCATCGGCCTGCTGCCAGATTTAGAACAAGAAAGTAATTTGTTCGGTGCCTATGAAATGTTTAGGTTGAACCAATTTTAACAGTTTTTTATGCCTAACTTCGAACTCCGTTATCAGAACTTAGCAAAAATTTAACGGGACCACCGTGGGAAGCTCCCCCTTCAAATGAACCAAAAAAAGCAAAAAAGCTATTGGGTTACAAAGTTATGCGTGAACAGGACCACAAAATACCTACACGTCGAATTGAGTAACCTCCTCTTTTTTTGAAGTCGGTTAACAAACCGCTCGACCGATTATTATAAAAATCTTTTTATATTGTCGCTTATACGCTTCGAACGGCACGTCAAGTAAGTCAATATCTTTCGTGGTTCGGGCGATATCGTGCAGGTACAAAAATCAATTACGCCGCTTAAACAAAAAAACGGCTCGGCCGAATTTTATGAAAATCTTTTCAGATCATATTTCGGTTAATACGCTTCAAACGACACCAATATCTTTTTTGGTTCGCGCGATATCGTGCAGGAAAAAATGACTCCCAATTTTTTGCTTAAATTGCTCCGGGGACCTTAAAAGATGAAAATACGTCGAAAATTTCGATTTCGATTTTCGGACCGATTACAATAACTTCTTATACAGGGAAGTTAATAAAAAAAGTTAAATTGTTCTTAAAAAGGATTGCAGCAGGTGTCAAATTATAAATGCATTAAACGAAACGTAACAGCAATAACGTTGGAGTGCGTTTACATGTTACTCTCATTGGGCTGGCGTACACGGGTCGATACAAAGAAACTCTCCAGAGCAAAACTCTTGCAAATTGTGAAATTGTCTCATAAGACTCTCTTAGCACCCTTCGATAGTCTCAAGAACATAACTCTTGTAATAAGATTTAAGTTAAGTCTTATAGTAGTATTATTATGAGTTAATAAGTTTACTAGAGTTACTAAGCCTTTCATTCTTATAATGAGATAATGAGTGCTCTATTTTGAGTGCTCTATTCTTATTGAGTATTTTTTATAAGGCCTTTGCTCTCAAAGGTTTAAACTGTCAAAATAATGTTCTTATGAGTGTTAAAGTGCTATGACACTTATAAGAAAGTTCTTACAAGACTTCAAGTATATACCTTCTTATAAAAATGCTCTTATGAGACGAAAAATGTTAAAACATTAATAAGAAGAATTTTACTAGTGCAAAATGATTACCATCTCATACCAGAGTTTTGTTCTTATAAAAAAACTTAAGCGGGTGGGTCGCCATACTTTTGCATAATATAGAATTTTATAGTAAAACGAAATTCCATAAATCAAACTAATTTTACTCCATTGAATATGTGTAAAGTATAAATATTAATTTTTTTCAAATAATATAGGTACCAATTTGAAATAAATTAAAGTTTTTATTTTTTCCACAAGAAATAAAATTTCATAAAATATATCAAAATTTGTTTATTTTTAAGGCGCTTTGATTTTTATCGAAGTAAAATGGTTATCCCATCAAAAAAACATTAAAAATGTGAATTAGAAGTTCGTGGGCGCGGAAATTATTTATTGGGACAGTTTAAGACACACTTATAACAAAAAGAAATGATATGGATTAGTCAAGATGAATCGTTAATAGCATGAAATAGTTAAACACGTGCACTTACGAACGAATTCAGTGTGGCTCAGACTATAGTGTTTCTAATAAAATTTGTTACATTTCGAAAGACAGCTAAGATTCATGCTCTAAAATTGTTGTAAAATTCCTTTGAAATGGCAATCCGCCCTCTTGAGATGACTGCGGTGGATCCAACGGTATATTGAGTATACTATATTCCTTTTTGTCTTCTACTTATGGTATCCTTTCATTTGATACCCATGTCGAGGGGGTTGTGAAGAAAATGGTAATCCGCCCTCTTGAGATGACCGCCGTGGATCTAACCACATATTGACTATATCGCTTATGGTATTCTACTTATGATACCCTTTCAATTGATACCCATGTCGAAGGAGTGGTGAAGAAATGGTAATCCGCCCTCTTGAGACGGCCGCCATGGATGTTACGGCATAGGTTATTGTATTCTACTCATGTTACCCTTTCATTTGATACCTATGCCGAGGGGTTGGTGAAGAAAATGGTAATGCGTCCTCTTGAGATGACCGCCATGGATCTAACTATTTATTGAGTATACTATATTGCTTATTGTATTCTACTTATCATTCCCTTTCATTTGATACCCATGTCGAGGGGGTTGTGAAGAAAATGGTAATCCGCCCTCTTGAGATAGCCGCCGCGGATCTACATATTTATTGCTTATTGTATTCTACTTATCATTCCCTTTCATTTGATACCCACGTCGAGAGGGTTATGAAGGAAATGGTAATGCGTCCTCTTGAGATGGCCGCGGTGGATCTAACTATTTATTGAGTAAATTATATTGCTTATTGTGTTATATTTATTTTACACTTTCATTTGATACCCATGTCAAGGCGGTTGTGAAGAAAATGGTAATTTTTTTTATTTATTTATTCACATTTATGTAAGTACATCAAGATAATTATAATCTTATCACGCTTGATACGCATGTACATTAAAAAAAATGGGGGAAAAAATACATGTGTATATAACTATAATAAATAAAAACTAATGGTTAAACTAAATGTTACTTAATAAATAGGGAAAAGAAGGAAAAAGAGAAAGAAAAAGAATTTATTAATCAAAAGAAATAATTTAATTTAATTTAATTTGATGGAAGATTATTGGCTAGTAAGGTATTTAAATACAAGCTTCCTGAACACGTTCGAAGACCTCGCACTCTGTATGGTGTGTGGTAGATTGTTCCACAGGCAGAGGCAGTGAACAAAAAAGACCTTTGCCCAACTAGGTGATGGACTCTTGGCGGGATGAAAAGTATTTTTCTTGCTGTATGACCGCGTTGAAGATACTCAAGGAGGTATGACGAACGTTCATTGCGCTGAAGTTTATATATGAAAACTGCTGCCTTGACGGAAAGGTATTCGTCGAGCGTGCACCCCAGAATAGAAGAGCGGTACGGGCTTATATGGTCAAATCTGCGGAGGTTATATACAAACCTGGTGCAATTGTTAAAGGCGACGTTTAGTTTGGCCCGGCAAGAGGCGTCAGGGGACGGGAAAACTGAGCTAGCGTAAGTGAAGTGAGGAGAACTAAGGTTTTGATAAGCTTTGACCGAGCACCTATAGGCAAAATGGAGGCAAACAGCCAGAGGCGGCGCAATTTGCTGTAAATTTTGGATAAGGTATGATCGGTTTGATCACAGCAGGTTAGTTGTGTGTTCAGGTAAACACCAAGGTTCTTGACTCGTGGCTTGTAGGGTAAGGTTGTTTGCATAAGCGTAATAGACGGTAAATAAGAGGTGTCTAACTCACTCCTGTACATAGCAATGCATGTAGACTTGGCGGCATTTAGATGTAACTTATTTGATAATGACCATTGATATATTCGCTCAAGGTCAGCATTGATGTTGTACACACAGTTTTCTACCAGTCCCAGAGGGCTATTTAAATAAATCTGAACGTCGTCCGCATACATGTGAAGTTTGCAATCTATAACAGAGTTACAGATATCATTAATGTAGATGCTGAACAGTAATGGCCCTAGAATCGAGCCCTGCGGGACCCCACATGTAATTGGTGATGGATCAGAGATAGAATCTTGAAACAACACATTTTGGAAACGGTTACTTAAGTAATTCCGAATTAAGGAGATAGCTGAGGGGGAGAAACCCAGATAGTCTGATAGTTTAGTTTCAAGAAGCTTATGACTGACACTATCAAAAGCTTTGCTGAAGTCTAGAAGCACCAGAAATGCAACCTCATCACGATCGAGAGCAATTCGAAGGTCAGTAGTTACCTTTAGTAGCGCAGTTTCGCAGCTACTGTTTTTGCGGAAACCGGACTGTGTACACGACAAAAGAGACCACATTTCACAGTAGGCCTGGATTTGCCATGACATTAGTTTCTCTAATACTTTGCCTAAGAAACATAGGATACTGATGGGGCGATAATCAGAGGGATTATTCGGGGATTTGCATTTAGGTAAGGCAATTACTTTCGATTTTTTCCACTGAGATGGAAAGTATGATTTTGTGAGGCAGCTATTAAAAATGTGTGTAATATAGGGAATGATGGCAGGAAAAATGCACTTAAGGAAAATAGGCGGAAGATTATCAAGTCCAACGGATTCTGACTTAATAGAGTAAAAAGCTTTGTGAACTTCAGAGTAATCCACATTGCGAAAACTGAACTGCCTGACGTTATCTTCAATTAGTCTCGATCGGGAATGGGTACCGGTATTGTTGGCAATCGTGGTAAAATAGTTATTTAGTTCGTTTGCAGTAAGGCTGCTCTGGGGTATACAAGCATCACCATGGATACCAAGTTTCTTTACGTTAGCCCAAAATTTCTTTGAGGGTAGTGTGGGACTAAGTTTAGCCGAAAAGAACTTCAGTTTTGCTCGGCGGATAGTCGAGGTAACGACATTCCTGATAGCTTTGTAGGCCCTAAGATTCGCTTCAGTTTTATTTTTCTTATATCTTCTAAACAGGTATTCTCTCTCAGATATGAGACGTTTTATTTGAGAGGAGAACCAGGGTGAGGTAGAGGGAAGTATGCGTTTAACTTTTGTTGGAGCAAATGACTCGAGCAGGTGCTTGCACAGAAGGGTAAAGTGTGCTACTTGGTCGTCAATATCATGAATGCGGAAAACGTTGTCCCAGGAAAGTGAGGAACACTCTTGTAACAGCTCAGGAGTGTTAATGGCCCTATAGTCACGGTAGGAGAGGGTTTTTACCCCACTGCTTACGACTGCGAGGTTTAGGGAAAGATATAGGATGTCATGATCAAGATAACTTGGTGCGCTAATCTGGTTATGGAACAAGACATTTTCTATGTCCGATACGAAGAAGATGTCCAACAAGGATGGATTAGGAGTGTTGCAGTAGGTACGTTGGAAGTTGATTGACAGGTTTCAGGCCAAAAGTTTTGAAAAAAGTTAGGAAGTTATTGCACAAAGAACTGTGGGATAAGATATTTACGTTAAAGTCACCTCCGACAATGATGCTATCATATTTGTGGGTCGCTTCGGAAAGCCACACTTCCAATTCACTGGCTTCAGATAACGAGAATGCGCGAGGAAGGCAGTAAACCACGGTCGCGAGGCACTTCCTATCACCACACATAATTTCAACGCTAAGGAATTCCAGGGCGTTAGAAATGGAGTGTTTTATCTTGGAACACCGGAAACCGTTCCTAACATAAACAGCGACTCCGCCGCCAGAGCGATCCTTACGATCATTTCTAAACAGACTGTAGCCATCCAGTGACACGGATATTGAAGGAACATGATCGCGTAGTGAGGCCTCAGACACCAACAAGACATGAATGTTGGACCCCAGAAAGATTTCCCGCAGTTCGTCGATTTTATTACGCAGGCTTCTTGCGTTGATGTGGCAGAAATTTAATCCACGAGCCCTACTTTGGAATATATTGAGCAAAGTTGTAATTTTGTTCATGCCAAGAAGGTAAAATAAACTACCTAAATCACCAGTGCGAGGTAACAGAACGTGTACAGGATGCGCGAAGGTTTCAAGATCATGTTTTAATAATAAGCAATAATATTCCATCATTACAAGAAGGAAAAAGGCTAAATAAATATTGTCGTATATATAGAGATAGAGCATGAATAATAATAATAATAAAAAAAAAAGACAAAAGAAATGAAATAAAATAAAAATAATGAAAAACAAAAGAATGAAATAAAATAAAATAAAAAAGACAAAAGAATGAAATAAGATAAAACTATAAAGACAACAAATTTGCCGCGTGCTCTATTGTAATATTCCCGGTGTTGAAAGGGATGCTCCAAAATCCAGATGCTTCTCCTGAGCTAAGGCCTGGCAGAAACGGCATCGTTCAGGTCAATGGCTGATCTGAATATTTGGGGTCGTTGATCTTTGTCCAACTGAACAAAAACCCGGCCTTGACGAGAAAACACTGCGGTGACGAGATTCTTCATCTGCAGTTTTCTTGCTGTGCGATAAATGTCCTCATTTTTTGGCGTCAGGCTTTCGCTCAAGCGAACAACGCTGTCCGATGAGAATCCCAGATTTAATTTGTTTAGGGAGAGAGTGCCGTGATGCCGGGCTTTTCTTAGGAACTCCTGCTGCTCGTTGCCCGAAGGAAATTTAACAATCAGTAACGAGCTAGGAGTCACCGCGCTGCCAGTCGGGGAGTTCATGCATTTTCGTGGATGCGGCCGGAACACGTTGACGAACGGTGACAATGCGTGCCCGATGGTGGAGGCAAGTGAATCTAGGATGTGCCTCGGGTTTTCGTTATCACACACCGGAACGCCGCGAATGACTAGATCTTGAAGTCGTAACTGCCGGCGCAGTTCCTCAAGTTCGTTGGAAACTACAGCGATGTCGTGTTGAGCAGTTTCCACATCGTCTCTCAGCCCTGCGTATTTATTATTTAAAGTTTCACATACCTCATCAATGCGAGCAAAAAGGCGAGTCTCGAGCGAGATCAGACGTTCATCGAAGCTCGCAAATTGATCATTGAGCGTCGCAAATTGATCATTAAGCATGCGACTGAGGCGAGAAGATTAAGAAGGCGACAAGGGTGCTTCACCAGTGCAGAAGAGTATGTGGACTAAGGTGGGGTATCTCACCAAGGTTAGCATACTGGACATATACCATGATGGTGAGACCCATCATAACTTATGCCTCGGTGGTCTGGTGGACTAAAGCCACACAGAAAACCGTCAAGAGGCATTTGGACAAGGTGCAAAGAATGGCCTGCGTAGGTGTGAGCGGTGCTTTCCGCACCACACCCGCCGCGGCATTGGAGGCGCTGTTAGGTCTGCTGCCGTTAGATCTCCAGGTGATGAAGACTGCGGCAGCCTCAGCGATTCGGATGAGACGTGATGCCGCATGGCAGGCGTCAGGAACCTTATATGGGCACATGAAGATCCTGGATCGCATTAAAGGGATTAGGGAGCTCATGATGCCCATGGAAGGGATCACAAAAATGAGGGTGACCGAAAGGTATCATAAAACCCTCATAGGGAACGGAACGCTCCCCGAAGGGAGACCGGAAGACATATATATCTTCACGGACGGATCCAAGATTGACGGCAGAGCAGGTGCGGGAGTCTTCTCGGAGGACTTAAATCTGACCTGCTCTCTGGCTTTGGGGAATTACACCTCAGTCTACCAGGCGGAAATGCTTGCTCTGCTGCACGCGCTGGATCACATAAGTGAGGGTCAGGTGCAGGGAAGAAGTATCCTTATAGCACTGGACAATCAGGCTGTGATTAAGCGCATGAATCAGACAGAGATTAATGCGTCTCTGGCGTTGGAATGTGTCCAAAAACTGAACAGGTGTGCGAAACAAAACAACGTGACGCTAGCTTGGGTTAGAGGACATACAGGCATCGCACAGTGGTCTGAAATCCCCAAAACCTGGACAAAATTAATTTACCACCGTAAGAAAATTTATTTTTTTATGAAAATCGGTATATGGGGGTTTTCGCGGTCACTGAGCAAGAATCCGTTATCAGATTTTACAAAAACAAAATGGCGGATCCAATATGGCGACCAACTTCATGACAAATTAAGCAAATTTGATGAAAATCGGTATATGGGGGTTTTCGTGGTCGGTGAGCAAGAATCCGTTATCAGATTTTACAAAAATAAAATGGCGGATCCAATATGGCGAGCAACTTTATGACAAATTAAGCAAATTTGAAGAAAATCGGTATATGGGGCTTTTCAGGGACACTGAATAAGAATCCGTTATCAGATTTAAAAAAAAAACAAAATGGCACATCCAACATAGCGAACAACCTTGTTCATAATTAATTGAATTGAATGAAATTATGTAATAACGGGTGTTCGGAGTCATATGTCATATGGCAAATATGTAGTATACCGTGGTGGATAAAATGATATGGAGCAAACAGGAGCAGCTGATTTTTTTATATGTTTTGCAGAGATGATTAATAAACAATTACATGCGTATTTTATAGTGGAAGTCGGTGGAAGTTTGTACTTAGCAATCAATTTATAAGCCGAATCGTTATTCAAATCACCACAATTTACTACATTTTTGATCATAAATAAACAATACAATTATTTATTTATGTTCATTTCAATAACACAGTATAATTGTACTTACTCTCTGGAGATGAATCCATTTTACACAAAAGTAAACAGGTAAACGTACTGAAATCTACACGCGAAAACCTAACACGTGCTTTTGCTCCGAGAGAACGCCCTGCGTATAGCGTGTTCGATGCTCACTTTCCAAATGGAATACAAAAGAAATTTCGCACATCTGCCTCTTACCAAGGGCCCTGAACTACTCCAGGGGGGCCACTATACCTAACCCACGTGAAAGAAGTTCCTAAATATAAACTTTTGTTTTGGTACTTTTGTCCAGGTTTTGGGGATTTCAGACCACTGTGCATCGATGGGAACGAAAAGGCTGACAACCTGGCAAAACAGGGGTCAACCTCGGAATTCTGGGGACCGGAGCCATACTCTGCCATTGGCAGAGGATTGGTGAGGAACTGCATCGAGAAATGGGTCGCTGAGGAACACCGGAGACGGTGGGACGCTATGACCACGTGTAGGCAGGCTAAGATGGTGCTTACGTTGCCGATTACCGCAGCCAGAAGAAGGATCCTGCATATGCAAAGGAGAACCCTCAGATGGTTGGTGGCACTGATTACAGGACACGGATGTTTCAGGTATCACCTAAAAAGAATGGGAATTCTGGAGGATGACACCTGTCGGATGTGCCTGGAGGAACCTGAGACGGCCACACACATAGTGTGTCACTGTCCGGCGGTGGCGAGGAAAAGGGCTGCCATAACTGGACTCCATTGGATGGAGGACATGAGGCAGACTCCCTTCAATCAGCTGCTTGCGATAACTAGGGGAGTCGAAGTAAGGGAGCAATGGGACAACCCACTGCAACCCCAATAAGATGACTCTAGGCAGAGGGACGAAAAGGGACCCGCAGATAGTGGTCTGATTCGGTATCCCTCGAAAATCTATATATATATGCGACTGAGGCTTAGTAAGAGCTTTTTTTCGAGAAGCTCAAAGCTGTCTTCAGGGCCTGACACTGATGTCGATCTGGGCGTTCTGCTGGTGCTGCTGGTATGTCTGCTACTGCTGGCGGGTGTGCTGTCCCTAGCGGAATTAACGTTTGCACTTTCGGCACATTTTCTGGTTTTCGGTCTTGCCTGGCTCGATTTCGACATTTAGAAGCAAGAAAAAAAGGACGGAAAAAAAGAAGGAAAAAGCACAATCGCACTCCGGGTTTAACACAAAAGTGGTAATAAACTTGGTAATAAATACTTGGCGACCGGAAAAATGGTTCCGAATTAAGGATGTAAACGGATAATTTAAAAAAACCGGGAGCTCTACGTAGGCACGTCTACTTAGTCGACATTACTCACAATGCAAAATGTCCGCCCTCTTGAGATGACCGCCATGGATCTAACCATATTATTGAGTATACTATATCGCTTATGGCATTCTACTAATGATACCCCTTCAATTGATATCCATGTCGAGGGAGTGGTGAAGAAATGGTAATCCGCATTCTTGAGACGGCTGTAATGGATGTTACAGCATAGCTTATTGTATTCTACTTATCATTCCCTTTCATTTGATACCCATGAGGAGGGGGTTGTGCGGAAAAAGGTAATCCGCCCTCTTGAGATGACCGCCATGGATCTAACCATATTATTGAGTATACTATATCGCTTATGGCATTCTACTAGTGATACCCTTTCAATTGATACCCATATCGAGGGCGTGGTGAAGAAATGGTAATCCGCCCTCTTGAGATGGCCGCCATGGATGTTACGGCATAGCTTATTGTATTCTACTTATCTTACCCTTTCATTTGATACCTATGTTGAGGGGGTGGTGAAGAAAATGGTAATGCGTCCTCTTGAGATGGCCCCGGTGGATCTAACTATTTATTGAGTATACTACATTGCTTACTGTGTTCTATTTATCGTACACTTCCATTTGATACCCATGTCGAGGCGGTTGTGAAGAAAATGGTCATCCGCCCTCTTGAGATGACCGACGTTGCTTATTGTATTCTACTTATCATTCCCTTTCGTTTGATACTCATGTCGAGGCGGTTGTGGAGAAATGGTAATCCGCCCTCTTGAGATGCGTACCAGTTTAATATGAACGCTTTTTGTTAATCGTCGAAATGATAGGGAATGCTATCTGACATCAACAGTGCTGGATTCGACTAACTTGTAACGAATATGTCATATTTTTAGAAATAAATTACAATGACGAACTCGGCAAAAGTAGTAATCGGTATTTCAAAATTTTATTTTACATCTGTACTATGAAATGCATATGTTTTTTTATATAAACGAAGAATGATAGGGAAAAAAACTCATGGAATAATAAATTATTTATATTGTGGTTATCGGTTACAAATGAAAAATTACTTATATTGCTTATAAAAAGGTGATAAATCGCATTATTTTATAAAAAAAACACCTTGTTTTCCATATTTAGGCGTAAATAAGGCTTTAGCTGTTTGCCCTTACGAACTCGGTAAACTACCGCTTGCCTTGATTATTATCAGTAAAATTTCAATCGCAACAAAATTTTAGCTTATATTTTCGCTAAAAATCGAATTCTAAAGTCTATAACCATGCATAATAAATATTAAATTCTAAGGGTGAGTTGCACCAAATCATTGATTAAAGTTATTGTTAAAGTTAACTTTAACAATAACAAAGTTGTTAAAGTTCCAGTTTGTAAAAATGAGTTGCACCACCCAACCGTTTGTTAAAGTTATCGATAACGGCTACTTTGATTTAAATTTACATTTTTGTGTATTTATAAGTTTCACAGTTTGTGAGTTTATTGAAAATGGCACCCCTGTCTGGGACTATGACAACTGTCATTAGTTAACAATAACAATAACATTAACCGGGCAAATTTGCCTGGTTAAAGTTAACGTTAAAATGTTACGTCATGTTAACAATTGTTAAACGGTGCAACTCCCGTTTTGTCTAACCGGAGATTTGACAACCGATTTAGCTTTTGTTACGGTTAAAGTTAGTTGGTGCAACTCACCCTAAAGTGTTATATTTTTCGAAAAGTTTCTTATGAGAATTATTTAGAGCAAGTAACTCTCATAAAAATTATTTTATTCTAAATGACTTATCATTTCCATATATTGCTCCCTTTCTAACAGTATAGCTCTTATAGCACGCTTATAGTTACCCGTGCAAAGAGAGCTAAGATATTTTTGCCATTTAATTCCGACAACGTACTCATAAAGCACTTGTAGTGTTTTACAAGTGTAAGTAATAAGAGTTTTACTCTCCTAAAAAAGTTGATTATCCTCTCATAAGACACTAGTAGAGTCTTATGAGACGAAATTTTTTACTTGGGAACGAGCCTTCGTTGAACCGATTCAAGAGTTCTAACATGCGAAGAGTAGTGAGGGGACCAAACCTGGGACGCATATTCGAGTAATGGTCTGACAAGGGAAATGTATAGGTGTTTAGTAATCAAGGGCTTGTTAAATTCGTTGGGCCACCTTTTAATAAAACCCAGGACTAAACTACCTCTGGAAGAGATATAGTTGATGTGAGTGGAAAAATCCAGCTTACTATCAAACCAAATCCCTAGATCTTTAACAAAATTAACACGAGGGATACCCTCATTAGAAAGGGTGTAGTTAAAAATTATAGGATCACGTCTCCTACTAAAAGTCATGACTTCGCATTTACTAATATTAAGAACAAAAGAATTTTAGTTAAGCTCAGCAAAGAAATACAATTCAAATTCAAAACGATACAATTCAAAACGAACGTTGGAAAATCGCCATAAACGTTGATGCATTGTGTGTCGTAAAACATATGTCAACATATAAATATGGTCGCCAGATTTTCTCATAATTTTTACTTGCAATCCACAATGGGAGGAGACCGAATCATGATGCATGTTAGAAATGTTCAAAGCGGTATTCATGAGCCACCCAATGTATCTTCGTCGACCGACTAAGATCAATGGCAAAAAGATAACTTGGAAGGTTAATGGTTACGATTGTGAAGTTGACAATCGTTGGGTCGTACTCTATTCGCCATTATTGTCCAAGACGTTTAATGCTCCCATAAATGTTGAATTTTGCGATTCCGTCGAATCAATCAAATTCATATTCACGAAGGGGAGTGTCATGGCTGTTTTTGGTGCTGCTAATGCAAATACGATCGACGAAATAACACAATAGGTAGGTAGGTCATTTCGAAAATGGGCACTGTATATATTTTACAACGGATAATGCTGCGGGAAGAGCTGAATGATAACCACCCACCACATTGATGGATGCAGCGAGGCGCACCGGGTTCCAGCTAGTAAAGTATAAAAACTTACAATCTGGAAAAGTATACGATGTAGATCATGCTTGTGTATGTAACGTTTTAAGGTAATTTTTTGGTGCATCAGAAAAGAAAGAAAAATAAAATAGTTAAGAATGTATTTTTCTGAGAAAAATGGAACAAAACAAAAAATTTTGGAAGGCTTAGATTCAAAATATCGATGTTAAACCTACAGATCTTCTAAACGGAGAAACTCAAGTTTCTGTTCTTTATACCGAATTTTACCGAGCACAATTACCTAAAAAACAAGTTTTGACATGTTGCTCAACGATAATCGGCAGTATACATTAAAAACTTCTCAAAGCGCATTTTCGTAATCACTCTTTAGCTCAGTGGATGTGCCGATATTCCCAGGAATCTCCCGTTAACAGATTAGCATTTAAGTCAGGGGAAATGGGCGAAGTTATGTATAGGCCCCAAATTTTCCCAACACTGAAAAATTGATGCGAACGATATTTCAGGCGAAGGCTAATGTTAAATAAATAATAATAACCAAATTTATGAAAAATCAACTTTTATTGCAAAAGGCAGGCAGTGAAAATGTCGAAACGCCTGGCTGTGGATAGGTCTTGGCTAGCCGAACAAAAAAACGGTTTAGCCGCTAGGGCATTTTGAAATTTTTTGCTAGAGGTTTGCATATTACCCTGAATTTTTGTAACATTATTAGATATTTTCATGAATAAGGCAGTAATCTACGCATAAAGGCCCCCATACACGGTTAAATTGGATGCACAACCAGATTTTCATCAAACCCAAAAGCCCAACGTATTTTGATAGGCCGACCGGCCCACAATCGATAGTTTTGGTTGTACATCCGCCCTTCGATGTACATCCAATTTGACCGTGTATGGGGGCCTTAATACTCCCACGTATCTAAAACTGAAAAAGTCAAGGTTTCAACCCACCGACGACTAATAATTCTGGAAGTCCGCCACCCATACGATTTTTTGTTCGTCTATCCAAGACCTATTCACAGCCAGGCGTTTCGACATTTTCAGTGATACACCTGTATAGGTGTAAATGATGAAAATGAGTTCGATGACGAGATTGTTGTGTTGATCGCCCTCCTGAAAGCACCGCCCCCGTGCGGTGCTAACTCTGCACGCCCGCCTGAAGTCAATCATCATATCGCGAAGTTCTATTCCGAACACATCACTAAATACATTTATGTAGTTGACAACTTCCAATGGCGAGCGTGAAAATTTCATTGAAATCTAAATACGAGTACAGCTCTTTACTATATTATATTTTTTAGTAATATCTTTTCCTTGTCAGAGAAAGTAGCTGTTTTATTTTGTAATAATAAAATCCATTGTAACAAAACTATTTTTGGTTATGTAAATAAATTACTTGTAAATGCCGTGCAAATGTCTAATGGCGAAAGAGTATTTTATTTTGATATCTCGTTAATATTAAGCCACTGAAAATCTATAAAGCCCCCCACACCTGATATTAATATCTCGCCTTTTTTCTTTATCTTAACTTATTGAACATTAGCCTTCCAATTTTTCATCCCCTTAGCTGTACATAATAGATATCAATTTGTTACAAATCTGCTTAGATAACCATTTAAGTGTCGTAGCCTAAAAGACATTGGGATACAGAAAGATTACAAACCGAGAACTTTGAGCTTACAATGCCTAAATAATCAATAAATTACCCAAGCGTGAAATAAATGATCAAGATAATTATGGACACATTCCAATAGCAAACAACGAAGAGGAGAAAAATCGTACTTTGCAACAACTCTTCCACAATAATTAATTACCGACATCAACGAAAGTCCTTCTTCCAGAAAATTTATCACGAGCTAATCCGTGAATATATTAATCTCCTTCTTGTTTGTCTCGTGATAAAAGCTGGAGATATATTACAGGATATGAAAAATATATTCAGGTGGGAAAAATTATACCTGTTAAAGGTTTAATGGAGTGAAAACTTTGGATTCCCTATTTATGAGGTATCAAGAATTATTTTATATTTAATTTCTTATCTTTGCTGAAGTTAATTGGTTTTTAGAAATGTACGCAGCACGAATAAAGCGGATTTAAATTCACTGTAATTGTATGCACTCCAACGAGTTTAATTAAAACCGGGCTTAATGTTATAAATGTGGTCGTATTTGTTACTTTTTTAACGCCCGATGAGAAGATCCTTGCACTTATAAATGCAGCCCGCGAAAGTAATCCATGATTATTTTCACGTGCAAATATACGACCGCCCACAATAAAATAAATACTGAAATGCCAAGTTGCTGACGGGGACATGGAACGTAATTCCCATGTAAAATTTAATCTGCCTTGAGCGTTGCTGTAATCCTTGTATGTTTTAAATTAATCTCAATTTAATTCTTTTCCATTACATTGGAATATTTGTTATGGCTTTACTTTACATACTTATCAAAATTAAGAGACTTTTGCTTTGGGTATTTAAAATATTTTATTCTGAAATTCCGTGTCTATACTCGTATATACATAGTTCTTCGCACAATTCTTATTGACTTTCGGTTATGTGATATTCTAGAACCAGATATCCTTGTCCACGTATTAAATTATAGGAACAATTAAAGCAGTATTATAAACAACCACAATTTGTTTGAAATGTTGCTCCCGAAACACCTCAGATTAGATGTTGTATAAAATCCCTACTGGGCTCATTAGTACCTACTCATAAGATCCGTAGTATAAATACATTATGAAATTTTTGTCCTTGGTAAATGTTCCAAGTTTTTAACACCCTGGTCATTAAAAGTGTGTTTTTTTTTGTTCTTTTATTATTACAAGAACGAATGTCTAAATGGTCGAAATATTTTTATTTTGTACAGGTCAACCTTAATGTGGTATTACTGTATACTATTTAATACGTGCTTAGAAATAATGTATTGTAACATTTTGGCCTCTTTAGCCTTTTAACTGTTTCATTTTGTTTCAAAAACTTTTTCTGTCTGCTTAATATAATTTTTATACCTAAAGATTAGTATCCTTGATGAAAACAGAAAAAATTATGTGAAATTATGACAACTAAAATAAAATTATTGAATGGTATATTGTATTGGACGTTACCAACTTGAACGGGAATACTCCCAATTACACCGGGAAGTAAAGAGAAGTGTCCGGCGTGATAAAAGGCAGCAGATAAATGAGCTCGCAGAAAAAGCGGAAAACGCGGCAAACACAGGCAACAGTAAGGTGCTGTACCAAATCACTAAACAGCTCTCGGGAAAGCACTCTACTAAAAAGCATGCCGTTAAGAGTGCGGATGAAAGGCTGCTGTGCAGCGACGAGGAGCAGCTCCAAAGATGGAGAGATTACTTCTTCGCCGCCCTGAATGGTTCATTTACACAGGAACCTCAGGAAACCAGCAACAATGCACAGCCAATTCGAATCACCACCCGGGCCCCATCCAAGACGGAAATAGTAACCGCAATTCATGCGATGGCCAATGGTAATTTGGCAAGATAGAATTTCAAACGAAGAACTATGGCGCCGTGCCGGCCAAGAAAGGATAGACGACCAAATCAGGCGAAGGAAATGGAATTGGGTAGGCCACACCTTGCGACGCGAAAACGAAAATCTAGCCAAACAGGCCCTTGACTGGAATCCGCAAGGATCCCGTCGAGTAGGACGACCTAGAACAACGTGGAGGAGAACCCTACTAGCAGAAGCCGCAACAACTGGGAGATCCTGGTCGGAGCTGAGAGCTGTCGCGCAAAACAGAGTCCGCTGGAGAGCAACTGTTTCCGCCCTATGTCCCATGAGGGATTAAAGGAGCGCAATGATGAATGATGATGATATTGTATTGGAAATGATACCAAACCTGTCTGCAAAATTTTAGGTTTTTTTTTATGTGGCAGTGCTAAGCTCAGGAATCACCCTTTGTGCTACTTGTCCGTTATGATTGGATAACCGGAAATGTGTTAAATAGAAAATGCAAAATTAAATGAAAACTACGAAAACTACATTGTAGACAAATATTACCTAATATTACAAGAGCTAGCAACGTTTTCTAGAATTCATTCCCACTCGGCTAAGTTTTTTATATGACCTGTATTATTGACCTACCTAACGGATGCGGTAAGTCTGCCACCTGTGAGTGGTTGCGTTTTCTTCTGCGCATGTCTCTTGCAGAGATGAAAATTGTTAATTTTGAAATCATATTGCTCCCCGGCGGCAATACATAGTGGCATATCTCAAAAATTCTGCATTGGAGAAAATGAAGGTTATAAGTTGTGGTAATTTTGATAAAAGTTAACTACAATATAAACAACAATTACATATATGGTTTTTAATGGTTACTGGTTGGTTTTTGTAGTCTAAATTAATATTGCGTATTAAAATTTATAATTTTTTTTCTAATTGGAGATACTTGAAAGATGTGCCGCTATTGATTATACCAAGTCTAATAGTTTTAGATGAAAACTCTGTGTACGATTCCGAAATGCTTGCACTTCAAAGAAGAATAACAATAATTTTTTGTCCGCAAATTACACTGTTTTATTTCAAAGAAATTTTATCTGTACAATATTATCGAAATATAATCAAAATTCAATTAAACTTGACGCGAGTAAACTAGCTTTAAAAATTCAAATTAACAAAATGAAAGAAATTAACATCAACGAGAAAAAAAATCAAAATCAAACTTATCCGGCGACGATTAACTTGCAAGTGCAGAATCCAGTCCGTCGATCCCGTTGTGACCGTAACATCGGCAACTCCTGTCTCTCATTATTTTGTGTGCCTTTGTTGTTTTTGGTATCAAACATGCTCCGGGCCTTGGATACACTGGATCCAATATTAACTAGTCAAAGTTTAACGATAGTAACACTTAGAATTAACGGCAGTATTTATTGTGGTCAATGAAGAGATGATGAAAATTGTGAAGAAAGGCTGAAAAACGGTTTTCTATTGTTGTCCATTGTTTATGAGGAAACAGTTTTGGTCTTCGTCTCCGTTTGTTCGTTTTCATAAATAGGCAGTAAGCAAAGTTTAGTTATTGGTCGTTTAAGAACATGATCCTTGGTTTTCACAGTGACCACTCTCACTAAGTTATCAGTACCTGGGTGCAATTGTACAACTCTTGCCATTAGCCATTTTGTCGGTGGACATCTCTCATCCTTAATCAAAACTAGATTTCCAACTTCAAGATTAGTTCGTTCAATCATCCACTTTGGTCTTTGCTGTAAACGTGTCAGATATTCTAGTTGCCATCTGTTCCAAAATGATTGTGTGAGCTGCGTCAAATACTTCCAACGGCTAAGTCTGTTACTTTGTGTATTCAACAACTGAGGCTCTGGAATCGCAAGTAATGCATTGCCTATTAAAAAATGACCTGGTGTAAGGGCGCACAAATCGGAGGGATCATTCGTTAAGGGAGCGAGGGGTCTTGAATTAAGGCAAGCTTCAATCTGAATAACGACAGTTGAGAATTCTTCGTAGGTTAAACTTGTGTTTCCCAATACTCTTTTCAAATGATGCTTTGTGGATTTAACCCCCGCTTCCCACAAACCTCCAAAATGTGTATCTTCCATCAACATTCCTCTTTAATGTTTTATTGAAATGTTCTTCGCAAGCTTTTTCTTCTGGTGTTAGATAACAGTTTACCTTTACTTCTTCAAGTTCCCAAAATTGTTTTAATTGTTTATCTACATCAGTTCTGCCGAAACAACAAATTTGCCGAATTGAACAAATTTTTACGAGAGCTGTTGGTAACAACACTTCCTTCTGACTTACAAGTTTGTTAACATGCAACGAATGTACACCTTTACATATTGACCGTGAACTTGTTGGCTCTACGTTGATTGGATCAGGAGAGTTGAATTTGACGTGATTGGATATCACCATCTCGTTATGCAAAAGTGTATGGTGTTTATGCTTGCAATGCATACACGTATTCAAACTAGGGCAAAACGAAGATTTATGACCGTGACCTAAGCAGTTGGAGCATAGCCCCGTTTTTTGGACAATTTCGCGTTTGCTATTGTAATCTAACTTTAAAAAATTTTCGCATTTTCGTATGGGATGCGGACCAGAGCAGAGAATGCATTTAAAGACTTTTGTTATGTGGAAACTTTGTCGAACGTTCTTTCTATTTCCAATGGATTGTTTTGACGATGCATCCAATGCCTCAAGAGCTCTAAATTGTCCATCCAAAAATGATCGCAAATCCTTGAAGGACGGAAATTCAGTGCTGGCGCCTATATTTTGCTCCCACAACTTTTTTGTGTCTGGTGGTAATCTTTCGCATACCATGTATGTGATTACAATATCGAATGACCGACTTTCTACATCAATCTTTAGGTTTCTAAGGGCTTGTAAGCAATCATTCGCGGTGTCAAGTAACCTTCTAACGGCTGTGGAAGAGTCTATACTGTTAAAGGGTAATGAAAAAAGATCTTTTAATTGTGCTTTTATTAATAATAGTTGGTTTTTGTATCTTTCTTTCAGTGTGTTCCAGGCAGGAATATAATTGTTGCTTGTTACATTAAAGTTTCGCAATAGAAGTTCTGCTTCACCTCGCAACGATGATTTTAAATAGTGTAATTTTTGTACACTCGACAGGTTATTGTTGTTGTGAATAAGTGTATTGAAAACATCTTCATACGACGGCCATTCCTTGTAGTCTCCTGAGAAGTTTTGCAAATTCATTTTTGGGAGTTTAAATTCGTCCCTATCTTGACGCTCATCCTTATTTTCCAACAAACCTTTGGCTAACTCCTCTTGAGGTATGTTCTTTTCTGGTGGAAATAATTGTAACTTATCATCTTGTATTTCTGCTTTGCACTCAATATAGAGCTCCTGTACGAGATCATAGATATCTTCATCGAAATATGATTGGGCTCCTCCAGGGATACTTTCCAAATTTAATTTTTCGTTGATGATGGCTTTATGGGCTTTCTTGAACTCGATCCAATAATCATTTAAGACTTCCAAACGACTTGACAAATATGATTTGGTCTTGCGTGATTTAGAATCCTTCTTATAATTGCGCAAGCATTTCTTCAAGGCTTCGTAAGTGGAAAGTTGTTCGGCAATCAGATTCTCTAATTTTTCCATTATATCTTTTCAAATAGGGGTTTTGTGTAGTTATGTTTAATTCAAAACAGGAATGAAAAACAAAATCACCAACCGTGTATGCAACCTTTTTAAATTGATTTGGTTACTATATTTTAATACATATGCAGTGGAAATTTTATATGTGGTTATTTAAATACTCTTACAAATGTCGTTCGATTATCAATAACGGAAATTATGGAACGGACTCACCAATAGGTTTCTTTGTTCGGCTTTTCAGGAGGTTATAATAAGGTCACAAACTTCGCACTGTTTCAACCTTGGCACTATACCCCAGAATATTTCGTCACAATAATTTAATTTGTCACAATTTCACCTTTGCCTTAGTTAGTAATTCAAGGGTTTTAGCACAGTAATTAAATCATTTAGCACAGTTCCACGTTTGCACCGCTTTATTAATTATTTTAGCACAGTATTACAATAATTCGACACTGTATAGCGGGTAATGAAAACTGCACATCCTGCTCGAAGGACCATAAAAAATGTACGATTCCGAAATGCTTGCACTTCAAAAAAGAATAACAATAATTTTTTGTCCGCAAATTACACTGTTTTATTTCAAAGAAATTTTATCTGTGCAATATTATCGAAATATAATCAAAATTCAATTAAACTTGACGCGAATAAACTAGCTTTAAAAATTCAAATTAACAAAATGAAAGAAATTAACATCAACGAGAAAAAAAATCAAAATCAAACTTATCCGGCGACGATTAACTTGCAAGTGCAGAATCCAGTCCGTCGATCCCGTTGTGACCGTAACATCGGCAACTCCTCTCTCTCATTATTTTGTGTGCCTTTGTTGTTTTTGGTATCAAACACTCTGTTTTGAGCCATAGGTAAAATGATAGGGATATAATCTTATATATTAATAGGCAAACAAAAAGTTTGTACACGCTAAGGCTTTTTTGTTCGTGGACCGATTTCGTTTAAATTTTCAGAAAATGTACTTTTTATGGCATAGTTTTGTAATAAGGAATTTCAACGAAATCGATTCACGAATAAAAAAGTTATAGCGATTTTAATTTTTCGAATTTTAAAAAGCCGTTGGTAAATTTGAATTTTTTGTGAGCATCAACGTAGAGCTGAGTAGCCTACGATTGACACAAATGCCGTTTCAGTGAAGCGAATGAGAAACAGAGAAAAACAAGCGTTTGCGTAGATTTTTGGCGGCATAACTGACTTAAAAAAACTCGGTCACTTTGTGCGTGCATTTTTTTTATACTCTTTTGTGTATAGTACTTTGCGAAAATACTAGAAATCGCGTTAGAAATTTACGTAGTGCTAATGAAATGAATGTTGTAAATAATGAATTGAATAGTGGTGTGAATGAAATGAATGTTGATGCATTTCATAATGAAATGTTTGTTGATGGTGTTGCACTTTTAGAAATTTTGACTGATTCTTTTAAATGTGCTTTGAATGTTATTCCGGTTAATTTTGATTCGTTTTCGTGTGGTCCTTTTAGGCTGGCCGCACACGTACGATTTCTGTGTTCGGTTTCCGTACTCGGACAACCGAATGCAGGCATTTCATACAAATAATTCTACTTACCGCGCACGTTCTTAAATATTCCGTTCGGAAACCATTCCTGATATTCGGTTCGGAAGCCAGGACTTGCGTTCAGAATATCCGAACGGAAAAAAAACCGAATGGCGTCATCCCGAACGCAGCGCTCACATACATTTTTGCTTACCCGGCGCACACGTCAGGACATTTCCATTCGGAACCGCGCCTCCATGTTATGTACAATTATATTTCTATGATGTAGATACTGCTGCTAATCATAGAATAAATAGAAATGCGAATATTGAATGTAATATTGATATTATGCGTGAAATAGGTTTGGAGTTAGATCGGATTAATCCTTTTGTTCACTCATTCCGGTCCATGTATGAATATTGTCAAAGACCTGAGAATATTGCAGCTGAAGTTTCTATGATCATAAAAGTTAATAACCAAGTTGATATTCGTCGTTTCAATGATGCTGTAGTAACTGATGTTGCTGCTATTTTCCACTACATAGCCAAGCAAGACGTCATGGATGCGATTAAAAAAATCCTGGGAAATTTTAGATGCTCTGGAGCGACAATGGAAATGTTTCATAGTAATTCAAAATTCGCCATTGCGTATATTTTTTTTTTTTTTTTTGAAATAAAAATATTTAAATTGAATTTAAATTCGAACAAATCGTGAATTTTATATATTTATTGTTTTTGTGACCGAATTTCGGTAACGGGGATCCCAACTAGTACTTTTTAATATTCTAAATAAATAAAAGATTTAAATATATTGTTATTTTTATTTCAAAATAAAAAAAGTGAAAAATAATACAGTACATGCTCAAAAATAGTACAGGATTTTAAAAAAGTAATAAAGATGTATTATATTTTGGCATTTCAGTGAAAATCTATTTTAACTAAAATTAAAGCACTATTTTTTTATTAACACCGTAAGCTTTCCTAGATATGGCTGTAAGTGTTTTGAATTGTAACGTAATAAAAACATCAGATCATCGTACTTTTTTTTGTGAGCTACATAGGCCGCTAGACGAATATATTACCTTATCCCTATCATTAATAAAATCTTCTCCCCCCGACTATGGGTCTCATATTGAAAATTAATACTATCTCTGTATTACAAGAACAATAAATAAAAATACTAATTCAGTCTGCATGCACACAACTAAGAAAATTAAAGAAAGAGGCAAAGTTTATAAAGCCATAAGTTAGAAAAATGTACGAAAAAATAAATCTATATTGGCATAAATTGGGCGGTGAACGACTAACAAAGACCTCGGAAGGCGGTGACACCCGATTTGTCACTTCTTCACCGGAAAAGATTCACTGCAGACAAACATATAGCAGATCTGTAAGCAAGTCCTAATCCTACCAGCGAGCACTAATAATTATTAGTGCTCGCTGATCCTACGTCCCCGCCATGCCCCATCTAGGATAAGAGAGGCAGTAGACCGAACGCTTAGAAGGCAGCAGGCCGGATTCAGAAAGGGCCTCTCCTGTGTACACCGTATTAACACCTCGAGAATCATAATGGGGCAGTCTAGTAATAAAAGACATCCTTGACAGCGCTCTAGATAGTATAACAAACGGCATATAATGTTGTTTGCTACACCGCCTTAAGGATCTCGACTACGCGGATGATATCTGCTTGCTGGTCCTCAGACACCAGGACCTCAAAAACATGTTAAACAATTTGGAAACATAAACTAGTCCAGCAGGCTTAAGGCAAATGCGGCTAAATTCAAACATTATTGAACGGACAGCGCTGAATAACCATGTCGTGGAACTGGTAGATAAATTCTGCTACCTTGGTAGTATTATTACCGAAAATAGCGGGGCAAAAGTAGACGTCAGTTCCGGAAGAAATAAACCACGAAGCGCATATGCATGCCTATTCTGCATATGGGGATCAACGGAGATCTCAACTAACACCAAAATGCGGCTGTTCAACTCCAACGTTAAGGCAGTTCTTGTCTACGGTTGCAAAACATGGAAAGTCACCCAATTTATCACAGGGCGATTGACATTGTGGGCCTTCCACATATCCGCGCCTCTTCTTTGGTTCCTAAGAAAACAAACTGGTCTAAGTTTCAGGGGCTTGTGGCCTCGAAATTAGACCAGCTTGCGGCTTCAGTGTATGAACTGCTCAGCTCAGTGTATGAACTGGAGAATGCGCCCACGCAGCTTACTGATGTGTTGATCTCTTCCTACCATGACAGCAACACTGTCTCTTCCTTTCAGTCATCGCGAACGGTGCTCTGGTAGAATGACAGGTTAGCTGCAATGCGTAGAGACGTTAGGAGATTGTTCAATAGAGCTAAACACACCGGGCATTGGGATGAATATAGGTTCACCCTAACAGCCTATAACAAGGAGTTGAGACGTTCCAAAAGAATTGCCTGGCGGAAACACTGTGAGAGAATTCAGACTCTACCAGAGGCGACTAGACTCGAAAAGCTACTTTCTAAAGACTCCTTCAACGGAGTGGGCCTTCTAAAAAAGGAGGATGGCTCCTACACCTCTAACCATGAGGAAACCTTAAGGTGCTTCAACCTCTACCATCCTCTGCTGTGGGGTTCAGCAAGGTTCCATTCTTGGCCCTCTCCTATTTAGTATATTCAGTAATGACCCTCCTGCAGTAGTAAACAACTCCAAAATTCACATGTACGCTGATGATGTACAGCTGTACCTCTCTATGCCTAAGGACCAATTGGTGTCAGGAGTGCGAAAATTATCCGAGGACTTACAAAATGTTCTTCTTTGGACTTCGGTTAATCGCCTATCACTCAATCCAGGCAAGTCGCAATATCTAGTCTTAGCTCACTCTGTTAACCCCAGACTGGTTTTTCCTAGAGTCATTTTAAATGGCAATCCTATTCAGCGTGTAGATCGTGTTAAAAATCTCGGAGTAACTCTAAACCATGATATGACCTGTTGTGACCATATCCGTTATATAGTGAGCAAAACCTATTGTCTTCCCAGGAAACTCCGTCTGTATGGAAACTTGATGAATTGCGCCCTTCGTTTGCGCTTAGCAAAAGCGCTACTCCTGCCCCATCTAATGCATGGCTACTTAGTCTTTCCCTCGTTAGACGCTTCTTGTGCTCGGAAAATTGAAGTCGCATACAATGATTGCATACGCTTTATTTATAATCCACGACGGTATGATCACACTACGCCTTTTGTGAACAATGTCTTGGGGTGTTCCTTAAAAACTTATAAAGACCTGAGGTTGCTGATGTTTTTTCATGATATACTTAGACGGCGAAAACCCTCCTACCTCTCTGAATACCTCCAGTTCTCGCAATCGCGTAGAAATAATAATGTAATTATTCCTCGGTTTCGTTCTATGCTAGGCCAACGTTCATACTTTGTTTATGCAGCTCTGCTTTGGAATACTCTTCCTTATAGTTTACAATTTATTGAATCAAGCTGTGTTTTTAAAAGGCGTCTTTTTGAATACTTAACGGGCAGACCGTCTTGAAGTGCAAATACTATCCATCTATCTACATATTTGCTTGCACTCTAGTTCTCTCAAACTGCAAATTTAATTTTTCTTTTTTTCTCTCTCTTTTTTTCTTTTTGCTCTTTCTGTAATAATTTGTTTTTATCTTTATTTTTTACTTTATCTTTGTTTTCTTAATTATTATTTATGTATACTATAAGATATATTTTAATGTTAGTTAGTAAGTGGGTTATTTTATTACTGTTAATTTTCCATTTTGTATTTTTTTTTCCTTCGTTTATTGTACTAATTCAAGAATCTTTCTTTTGTACAAACAATGCTAATAAATAATAATAATAATAATACCTGCTCAGAGAGCACTTTCCAGGGTCAATCCTCCAGACCGCTTATCCATTGGATCCTGGGTGTAGTCATAGGACCATCCCAGACCGCTATTCCCGCAGTCTTTCAGGTAATATCTTCGACTGTGACAAGGTTAAATGGGCAGTGGCCTCTTTTCAACCCTATAAGTCACCGGGGGGAGACGGAATTTTTCCGGCACTTCTTCAGAAGGGCCTTGACCTGATCATCAACAACCTGGTCTGTCTCTTTAGAGCCAGCTTCAATTGGGGATACATTCCAACCATCTGGAGGAAAGTCGTGGTGGTTTTTATCCCGAAACAGGGAAACAGACCCCTCGAGCTGCCTAAATCGTACAGACCTATCAGCTTAACCTCTTTTCTTTTGAAAACAATGGGAAGGCTGCTAGACCTTCATATTAGGTGCAAACTGGAGCTCTCCCTCCCTCTACATAGCTCCCAGTTCGCTTACTCTAAAGGTAAATCAACAGAGGTTGCTTTACACCACCTGGTCAGTAAAATCGAAAAGGCCTTTCTCGCTAAAGAAACTGCCTTATGCGCGTTCCTTGACATCGAAGGTGCTTTCGATAACACTGGCTATGACTCCATCTCTAGAGCACTGGCTCTCAGAAATCTGGATCCTCACACGATTGAGTGGATAAATGCCATGCTTTCAGATCGTGACATTTTTTCTACCCTAGGTGTCTCCTCCATTAGTGTTAAGGCTATTAAGGGGTGCCCTCAAGGTGGAGTCTTATCCCGGTTACTCTGGTCACTAGTTGTGGATGAACTCTTGATCAAACTATCTGAATCTGGTTTCGATGTAATCGGTTATGCAGATGATCTTGCCATCATTGTCTCTGGGAAGTTTGACTTGACCATTACAGAGGTCATGAGAACGGCACTGCGAGAAGTTCAAAGATGGTGTACCAAGGAGGGTCTGTCAATCAACCCAAATAAGGTTGTCCTGGTACCTTGTACCAAACGCTACAAAGTGGACCTAGGTCCTATCTGTATCCAGAATACCACAGTTGAGTACTCAGACTCAGTCAAATATTTGGGAGTAAATTTAGACAAGAGGCTGAACTGGAACGCTCAACTTGACTACGTCATCAGCAAAGCCACAAGGGCCATATGGGCCTGCAAAAGGCTTCTGGGTAAGACATGGGGTCTTACACCACAAATGATGTACTGGATGTACAATACGATCGTTAAACCTGTTGTCACTTATGCTGCTATAGTTTGGTGGCCCAAGAATAAACAGGTTACGTCGATCCTCAAGTGCAGCAAGCTGCAACGGCTTACCTGCCTCTCCATTACCGGAGCTATGCGGACCTGCCCCACAGCTGCAATGGAAGCAATCATTGGATTGACTTCTTTGCATCTCTTCATATGGAAATCCGCCGCCATAAGTGCCTTGAGACTTCAGATCTCATCCAACTGGCTCCATACGGTCAAAGAACACATGGATATCCTTAAAAATATCCCAAGCATTTCCATCTGCCGCGTATCCGACCATATGGTTAGTCAACTGCGGTTCCAAAGGAAATTCAGAGCAATTATCCCGGATCGCTCTGAGTGGGAGGAAATTATTCTTCCTAGGGATCCAAACCATCTCCACTGGTTTACTGACGGGTCAAACATGGAACATGGTACAGAGGCTGGTGTCGCAGGACCCAACTCCCAGGTCTCGATTGCAATGGGTAAGTGGCCCTCTGTTTTCCAGACTGAAATACATGCCATTGCGACCTGCGCTAGGCTCAACCTTGAGAAAGGTCTGAAAGGCGCCAACATTAAAATCTTTTCTGACAGCCAAGCTGCCATCAAGGCACTCTCAACGTGGAAGTTTTCTTCCAAAATAGTACCAGGGTGTTTTGACTTACTCCAGAGATTGACCAGAAGAAACGAGGTCTCGCTATGCTGGGTCCCCGGACACTGGGGTATCGAGGGAAATGAGGCTGCAGACAGCCTCGCGAGGGAGGGGTCTGAGAAGTTGTTTCAGGGCCCAGAACCCTTCTGTGGCATCTCTTGGTCCACCTCCAAGTCCTTGATAGAAGAGTATATTAAGAGAATAAACCAAGCCTATTGGGAGTCAGTCCCAGGTCTTAAACAGGCTAAAGATCCTATAAGACCCTTTGCCTCAAGGGGCACTATTACTCTAAACAGAGCGGACCTAAGGCTGCTGGTGGGCTACCTCACTGGCCATGTAGGACTGCGGTACCACCTCCACAACCTAGGATTGTCTCAAGAGACAGAATGCCGACTCTGCTTGGAAGGCGACGAAACTTCCACACATATTCTTTGTGAATGTCCTGCTCTGATCTGGCTTAGAAGAAGAACGTTTATCAGAGAGTTCTTGAGCCCTGCCCAAGTCCGGTCTTCATCAACTAAAGACCTTCTTGCCTTCATTCGGAAGGCCGATAGTCTGCTCCGCTAGTGGGGTACGTACACAATAGGCCTAACTTGGCCGCAGTGTTAACCATATGGGTTGCCCCCTCATTCCTTATAATAAAAATAATAGTAAAGCTGAGAGGAATAGCTGCGACAAAGGGCATTAAAGACATATAGAAAATGATTTACGGGGACAGCGTAACGGAATGGCTAAAATTTATAATAATTGGCCGATTTTCAAAATTCTTTATTTGTTTTAATCCTTATTGTTCACTTACTCGAAAAAGCATAAAACATTTCAAAAAAATATTACGTCGTTCATGTTATTTGTTAATAACTATCACAAAAAGGGTGATATTTGAACGGATTTTTTGACGACAATTTTCAACCGATTTTATTTTTATTGACGTTAAATTGTTCCTAACAATGTTTAGAAAAAATTGTAAAGACGGATTTTCGATATTAAAAAAATTCGAAAAGTTATAAACATTTTTCTGTGTGAACACCCAAAAAACGTGATAAACGCGGTTAAAACCGGACATTTTTTCGGTCATTTGTTCATAAAATTGTTTAAAACAAAAATATCAAAATTCTGTCTTTACAAAATCTTCGTTATACTTTTCCGAACATTTTAAGCCGTGAAATTAGTTAATCGGATTAAAATTGTAGAAAATAAATCCGTTTGAAGTTAGAAAAAATGGGAAAATAACTTTACGGGAGAATCGGGTTTAAAGTTTCACTTTTTTTTTCGGTGCGCCGGGCGCTTTACGCGCGACGAATCAATCCGCTATGCCTTCGCCGTTAGTCGGACCACATGAAAGATAAAGGTTCAATTTATAATAATATGTAATAATATTTTTTTTCATAATTTCATCCATTTTCATCAATTTTCGTTACGCTGTCCCCTTAAATTAAGGCTCGACTTTAATTCAGAATAATAATTAAAATAAAATGAAATGAGAACTTATAAAACACTATTAATATTGGGGCCTATTCTGCAATTTTTCATAAAATATTATTTTATGTTATGTTATGATGATAAAATTTCTTCTTCATAAAATGAAAATAAAATATTTTCGAAATTCCTATTCTGTCATAGTTCCATAAAATTATTTTATGGAATCTTTTACTGCAGGAACAGAATGTGTCGCTTGTCGCTGCCCTGCCGCTGCCGCCGTCGCTGTCGCCATTGCTGTCGCTTTGCTTGTCGCTTTGATGAACAGAATGATGTAGCAAGGTGCAGCATTCAAGCCGTAATTTTTGTTCGGAGTGCTTTTTTTGGTATTTTGTTTTGTGTGATTTGTGAATTAATTTCAAAATTTAAAGAAGTGGACAGCAAACAAAGATTAATTTTTCTAATGGAGTCAATGAAATTTTGCTATTTGACCCATTTATTACTGAAAAAAAGATATGGAAGAAGAAGGTGCATTCATATGAAATCACTTTCAGATCAGAATACATAGTAGGCCTCCAGAATTCTTACGAGCTGTCATTTGTCGCCCGTAAATTTTCAAATTTCCGAAAACCTGGCTACCGCGACTGCGGCAGGGTTAGCGACAGCGACAAATTCTGTTCATGTAATAGGGCTGGAATGGTTTTAATATTTCATGGCGACGGCGACAGCGACCGCGGCAGAGACAAGCGACACATTCTGTTTCTGCAGTTAATTAAACTAAAACTCAAGGCCAGTGTGAATTCAATGACTAAAATTTAGTGTCGATAATACAGTATTTAGTCTTTTAGCGAGGAGACTAAATTGTTTGACAGTTGACTAAATTGTTGTTTGAAAAAAACAACAACGAATTTGTTTTGAAAAAAATAACGAGTTTGTTTGAAAAAAATAACAACGGAAAAAAATGGACAACGAAAGACGGAAATATTCTACAAGATGTAAGTATTCAAATATATTTGGTATACATTGTTTAATATTATCATATTATTTATTTGAAAATATATTTAAAATATATCCATTTATAGGGAGTGAAGAAGAAACCAAAAAATTTATACATGCACGCGTCAAGAACGAGGAACTGTTCACGAGAAAGCAATTTGATTTACAAAACGCATGGGTGTAAGTATGTAGACACATAAACTGATTAGTATCCATAAAAGTTTAGTGTATTATTTTTATAATAAATTATTCAATTTCTCTTAATTGCATAGAACTGTTGGAAGAGACTGTAATATGAACATACATAGGAAAAATTTGAGAAAAAAATGGGTGAATATAATGGACAAATATAAAGTTTGTAATTCTTTATTTGCGTAATGGTGTGTATAGTATTCGATAAATATATCTTTTAGCGAATTATAACCCCCCAAACTGGCCAAAGCACTGAAGATGCAGGTGCAGCTGCTACAACGTGGCCCTATTTTGAAGTTATGCATATATATTGTGCTTCAAGGCATGATATTAATCCGCCATTAGTGATAAATAGCGGCACGGTTAATGAGGAAACCACATCAACGCCAACACCAACGCTATCTGCCTCAACTTCATCTTCTGAAACGGCCACAAGGCAGGCTGTCAAAAGAAAATATGAAGAATTGACGAAGAGGATAATAAAACCCAAAAAATAATGAGGAAGTCGGCGAAAGCTTTTTTATCTTTTATGGAAAAACATTTCGATATCAATGTCTCCTCATCAGATGAGGATTAATACTAACGCAAATACTAATAAATTTTCCAGTACTATCGCATACTGCTTGAAGCTGGATTGTATAGTCTAATTTTCTATTAATATACTGGTCTCTTAATTTGACGGGAACGGATATTTTTACGTGAGTACCGTCTATAGCTCCTACTGCATTTGAAAATATGGTGGTTCTACCTCTTTGATTAAATCCTTCACCAATGCGTGCAAATTCACTTCGTGAAGGGTATTTTATAACTATGGGGACAAACTTCACAAACAAATCTAATTGTCGATGTACAATGGTTGAGACTGTGTATCGAGAAATATCGAAAGAAGCAGCAGTAACTCTATAGCTTGCGCCGCAAGCTAACCAGTACAGAAACACCACTAGCTCGAATCGAACAGTCCAACCATGTCTTTTCTTGGGTATTAGAATTTCTAATTTATCCAGAGCTTCTGAAGAAATTCGTAGATGCTTCCTGATAATAGACTCATCTTTGAGAATCACTCCTCTGTAAATAGCAGAGTAGTAGCCCAATTGGCAATAGAGTTTAGGCTGCAATACACATATACATAACGTATAAAGTATTTTAAGTGAAAGTAATTTAAAAAAAAACTAAATATTTACTCTCTTTTCCAAATAATTGAGACGTTGCATCATTTGCCGCATTTTTTTCTTCTTCCTCAATGAAATGTATTTTGAGTATGTCATAATAACATTAAAATACATAGCTGTTGCCAGTAAAGGCCTCTCGTCAATAATGATATTATTCAAATTCATTTTTTAAATTATAAATTTAAAAATTATTGCAAACCTGACATATAACTGTCAGCCATCTCAATTGAATTTAGTCATCTAGTGAATTCACACAGCAAACCCCTACATTAACGACCAAAGCTGCAAAATTTAGTTTAGTCATCAATTTAGTCCCAATTCTCACAGGCCCTCAATTAACACGACTTTGCACAACAAGTGTCAATTCACGCCTGTTATTTCTATAAAATATGTCAAAATACCCTTAAAAAGTACTACTGAGATTCTTTTATGTTATGAAGCATAACAGGAAATATTTTATGTTATGATGCATAAAAGAAAAGAAAATTTGTCGGACAAAATAGGATTTGTTCAGAATTAGCAGTTTAATTTCTGACTCAATAAAAAGGTGCCGGAAGGGTGCGATTCAATAAAAAGATAACTTTTTCCAATAACCAAATTACTATTTATTCGCAACTAATTATTTGATTTTCTTAAATATAAATTCAATAAAAATTCAACAAATTGCCAAAATAATTCAATTCAATCTTTAATTCGTTATTTATTACTTGAAATTTCGTATTTGTTTTGTAAATAAAAATTACCAAAATATTGCTTGCTCTGGTAACTTAAATGAATAACGCCACCTATCTGTCAGCGTGATGATTGATGTTTCGACTGATGTGTTCTGCAATTAGAACAGCCAGGAATAACCTTTGTGTTGCTGCACTCTGGTTTCGTTTCTTGGGAATCGCTTGGGATTTGCTTGCTGTTTGCTGCTTGCTGCCCTGGTTGCGGCTTGCTGGACTGCTTTGCCTTGTTTCAAATTCGCAAATTCGTCCCTCTGTGGTTGGTTAGAGTAACTGCTGAAATCAATTTTGGTGATTAAGTTACTGCTGTATTAAAGACTTCAAAACTGTCTTTAATTCGGGCTTTACTGGGAAAAGACCTCAATTCTGTCTTTCCAGAATGCTAAGTTCGATACTTAGGCTTTGAAATTGCTTTATTGCTAAAACCTCAATACAGATTTTATCTTCTAGTTCAAGACTCTAGAAAGATTAAAAGCAATCTGATTTAACGCCGTCTGTGCGTCGGTATTTATTTCTCTTTGAATAATGGTTGAGGCTATTCTGTAGTAGGGGGCTTCGTTCTCGAAGTACATAATTTCGGGTTTATGTACTAGATCGACGTGCGATGTCCGATCAGCTGTTCTTGTTTATCTTACGGCTGTCAAATGGAGGCTTTTTACATGGTAAGTGTTTTCTTCTAATTTTAGTTTATTTACTAATTTTAGTTAATATTTTTAGGTTTTCTAGTGGGGATGGATGAGGAGGTGGAGCCCGCGACCATCATATTGGGGTTGTCAGGTGAGTACTTTTGTGGGACTTGTTTTGGATTTTTAATTAATACTTTTTTGTTTACAGACTGTGATTTGCCGACGGCATTTCGGCATCTTCGTGGATGGATTTTCTTGTTGGAGTTTCATCGCCTTGGGCTTTGAAAAAAGGTATGAACTTTATATATTTCAATATTTGTATTTTACTAACTATTTTCTATTTCCAGGTATGAATTTCTTGTTGTTTTTTGTTGTGTAGTGACGTCCTTTAACTTGTGTGTTTTTGTTTGTATATTTTTATGTAGATCCATGTAGTTTGTTTATTTGTTTAATAAAATACAAGAAATAGAAGAATTTGTGTTTTTATTTATTAATTTACTTTTTTCTTGGTTTTTTTTTTTTTTAGTTTTTGATTTTCAGTGTCGCCGGAACATTCTCCCCGCCTTGAAGCGTTAAGCTTCAAAGAAAAGTGTTTCGAGGAAGCTGATTGAGATAGTTTTGTTTTCCGGCGGAAGTGCCCTATTACTATTTTTATTTAGGGTTTGTTACTGGTAATAAACATATTTTTGTGATAGGTCTCTTCAGGATATTATTCGTTGTTTTTACAGTCACCACCCGGATGAGATTGTCCTGTCCGGGGTGAGTATCTATGACCCTTCCTAGTAGCCATCGCGATGGCGGCAGTCTCTCATCCTTGATAAGAACTAGATCATTGATTACGACTTCGGGTGTGGGTTTTTGCCACTTTGGCCGTTGTTGGAGTCTATTTAGGTACTCCTTGCTCCAGCGAGTCCAGAATCCTTGGTGTAACCGTTGGATGAATTGATATCTGTCTAGCCGATTGATGTTTGCGTCGAGTAGGCTAGGTTCTGGTGGTGTCAGTAGTGGACCACCTATCAGGAAATGTCCTGGGGTTAAAGCTGCCATGTCATCTGGGTCTTGGGTCAATTCAGTGAGTGGTCTCGAGTTGAGCGTAGCTTCGATCTGCGCTGTGAGGGTACTAAGCTCTTCGTAAGTCAATTTTGCGTCTCCAATTGTTCGCTTCAAGTGGTATTTCACTGATTTTACCCCACTTTCCCAAAGTCCTCCAAAGTGGGGTGATGCTGGAGGGTTGAAATGCCAATGGATACCTTGATTTTCCATAGCTTCGGCCAATTCTCGTTCTAATGCCTTGTTGGCTTCAATCTTAAAGCGTGTGAGCATATTGTTTGCTCCGAGAAAGTTGGATCCACAATCGCTATACATGTCGGAACATAGCCCACGTCTTGCGATGAATCTCCGGAATGCCGTGAGGAATCCTTCTGTGGAGGCGTCGGTGACAACTTCTAAGTGGATGGCCTTTGTCACCATGCAGATGAATAGTGCTATGTAGCCCTTTTGGCTTCGAGCGTTTCGTAATTTGGATAATTTTAATTCGAAAGGACCACAATAGTCCACTCCAGTGTGAGCGAAGGGCCTTGCAGGACGGACCCGATATGTCGGAAGATTGGCCATTAGTTGTGTTTGTCCTGCTGCTCTTTGCCTAAAACACTGCATGCATCGATGATTATGCCGTCTTACTGCGTTTCGTGCGTTCAGTATCCAATACCTTTGTCTTAGCGTGTGTAACATTAGCTGAGTACCTCCGTGTAATGTCGTGCGATGTATATTGTCGATGATGAGCTTGGATAGGGGGCTAGTTTCTGGCAAAATAATGGGATGGCTCTCGGAGAATGTTGTATCGGCATTCTGGATGCGCCCTCCTATTCTTAAAATACCTTCTTGATCGAGGAACGGTGTCAATCTTATGAGTTTACTTTTGCTGGACACTGGTTGTTTTGACTGTATTGCTCGTATTTCTTCTTCAAACTCCTGTGATTGGACGTTTTTTATCCAGCACTGTAGGGCTGCTTGGATTTCTCTTGAAGTTAGGTAGCTAGGCTGAGGAAGGCTGGATGATGATTTTGATGGTTTTAACCACCGTCGACAATATGCTGTGACTCTTAGCAGTTTCGTTAATGACGAATATTTGTTGATCAGATCGTGATTGGAGGGATCTACTTCGATATGCAGATTGGTGGTGGTTTTTCGTACTCCCACCGTGGTATCTTGGATTTCCTTCCTTTTGGGCCAATGCTCCTTTGTCTGTTGGAGCCAATGCGGACCTGTCCACCATAACTTATGGAGTTTTAATTCACTCGGCGATAGTCCTCTTGTGGCGCAGTCGGCAGGGTTGTCCTCTGTTCTGACGTGATTCCAGCTGCTTTGGTCTAGCAGTTGATGTATTTGTGAGACTCTGTTCGCCACAAATGTTTCCCATGATGATGGGTGTTTTCTTAGCCATGCGATGACAATTGTAGAATCAGTCCAAGCATGTGTAGTTACCTGCTCGAACTTCATGTCGTCCTTTACTTGCGCCAGCAATTTGGCCAACAAGTGTGCTCCGCATAACTCTAGCTTTGGCAGTGAGATGGTCTTGATGGGTGCCACTTTGCTTTTGGCAGCGATTAAGTGACAATGGTAGTTGCCGTCTTCGTCCTTTGTCCGGATGTATACGGCTGCTGCATATGCTTTGATGGATGCGTCGCAAAATCCATGGATTTCGACGTTCTGGGTTGTGTTGTGAGCTTCAATCCACCGCGGGATTTGAATAGTTTGGATGACTTGGAGGTCTGCTCGGAACTTTCGCCATTGTTGATCGATGTTGATCGGGACTGTTTCATCCCAGTCGAGCTTTGTTAGCCAAAGACTTTGTATTAAAATTTTGGCGTTAATAGTTACTGGTGTAAGCCAGCCGATGGGGTCGAACAGCTTCGCAATCTCGGACAATATTTTCCGTTTTGTATATGTTTCTGGTGCTGACTCCATGCTGACCTTGTACGATAGTATATCGCTGGCAGGATTCCATAATAAGCCAAGAGCTTTGACTTCTTCTGCATTCACTGCGAGTGGAAATGAGACCTCTCGATCGGTTGCCGGAACTTCTTCTAAGATGGCGTTGTGATTTGCGGCCCATTTTCGAAGTTCTAGTCCTCCAGCTCGAAGAAGCTGAATTAGTTGTTTTTGTTTCTCCTTCGCTTCTTCTATGTTGTCGGCGCCAGTCATCAAATCGTCAACGTAAAAATCGTTGAGTACTGCGTTGGAGCCAATTTGGAAAGTTTTTGATTCATCTTTCGCTAATTGGTGCATAGTTCGGATGGCAAGGAAAGGAGCACTCTTTGTTCCGAATGTGACGGTTAACAGTTTGTAGTCCTGTATGGGTTGCTCTGGTGATTCCCTCCAAACTATCCGTTGGTAATCGGCGTCGTCTGGATGAACTCGTATCTGCCGGTACATCTTCTCTATGTCGGCCATGTAAGCAATTCGATGTTTTCTCCATCGCATGAGTGTGGACATCAATGAGTCTTGTATTACTGGTCCATTCAGTAATACGCTGTTTAACGAATTTCCATTGGCAGTTGGACGAGATGCGTCGAACACTACTCTCAGTTTGGTGGTCGTGCTACTCGGTTTGATGACAGCATGGTGAGGTAAGTAACAGCATCGATATGTTGCTGTGTCGTTGGGCAATTGGTTTTGAAGTGCTGATTCTGGAGTGTTGGTAGGCACCATGTGTCCTAACGTCAAATATTCCTGCATGCATTTGACGTAGTCTGCTTTCAAGTCAGGATCTTGTTGGAATCGTTTCTCCATCTGCATCAACGTTCGAATGGCAATGTGTCTTGAAGCGCCAAGCTGTATTTTATCGGCTGCAAATGGAAGCCGGACTTGGTAACGTCCGTTGCTGCATCTAGTGACGTTGTTGTTGAAATGGTTTTCACAGCGGGTTTCTTCGGTTGTCCACTTAGATCTTGCGGGAAGTTCTTCTAGTTCCCAGAATCTCTTCAACTCGTCGTCAGGAGTCACCTTAGTGAAGAATGTTTTCATATGTGTGTTTGCTCGTGCAGCTGAAGTGGTCTTCCCAGAGATGATCCACCCAAACACCGTGTTTTGTCCCACTGGGGCTTCCTCGTTGCCTTTCCTTAGGCCGGCCAAGATGATCATGGGGAATACATCTGCTCCCAAAAGGATGTCGATGTGACCCGGCTTGTGGAACGTTGGATCCGCTAATTCGAGACCCTCTAAGTGCGTCCAATCCTTGCTAGAACATTCACTATTTGGTAATGGATTAGTTATTTTGTTAATTACCATTGCCTGGACCTGGATGTTCTTCGCCTGTTGGTTTCGTGTCTTTAGTTGCAGCGAGGCCCATTTTGTGATTTTCCCGGCTGGCATGTTACCGATTACGCTTAATGCTGTTTGTATTGGCTCCTTTTTGAGTTGTAGACTTTGAACCACTGCCTCACGTACGAATGAGGATTGAGATCCGGGATCAATGAGTGCTCTGCAGACCTGCTCTCGTCCAGTTGGAGATACTACGGTGACCAGGGCTGTGGCTAATAGTACTTGTCGGCAGTCGTAGGGTGCTGCCTGAGCGAAGTATGTTTGTGTTTGGTTGGATGGTAATTCATCGTTTGAACTTGAGGGCGGTGAAACGCTGCTGTTGGTTTGACTCGCTGACTGGATTCTGTGTAAGGTTGTATGGTGAGTCTTTCCGCATTGGAAACATCTACCTTTACTGGGACACTGTGATGAGCGATGGCCTGCTCTCAGGCAATTGATGCATAGATCCTTTGATTTGACTGTGTTATATCTCTCATCAATGCTGAACTGCACATATTTGGGGCATTTCCCTATGGCATGTGCGCCTTTGCACAGGATGCATACGCTTTGATTTGCGACGTGGAAGGCTTGGCTTCTTCTTCTTGGGTGCTCTCTGGACTTGCTTTCGTGAGGTTCATTCTTGTGGATTGTTGGTTTGCTGACAGCTTCCAAGGTTCTGAACCTGGTTTCCAAGAATTCGCGTAGTTCCACCCATGTTGGAATCGATTGCCTTGATTTGGTGCTCTGCGACTGTTCCCAATGTTCGTGAGTTTCGCTTGGTAGTTTTTGGACCAGCAAGTGGATGAGAATGGGATCCCAATTTTTTGTTGAGACCTCCAGATTCTCAATGGCAGTGAGGCATTCGTGTGTCCTCGTTTTTAGCTCCTTGATGCCTTGAGCTGTTTCTCGGGTTAGTTTTGGTTGGTTGAGCAGAATGTCGAGCTGGGTTTTCAACAATGCTCTCTTGTTGTCGTAGTTATCGACGAGAAGTTGCCATGCTGGTTCATAATTGGCGTCACTAATGAGCGTGTTGCTGAGTAGTCGTGCAGCTTCTCCAGAAAGATGAGCCTTTAGATATTGGAGTTTTTGTGCTCCTGTTAACGATATTTTGTTATGCACAAGGCTGGAAAATAAATCTAGGAATGATGGCCATGACTCGTAATCCCCTGCAAATGTGGGTATCGAGATCCTTGGGAGTTTCACATTGTTGTTGGGCTGCGTAATGCAGCTGTTGTTTAGTTCGGCTGATGACTGCTCCGTTCGTGCGACTGGTGCTGTGACTGACAGCGTTTCGTGATAGTCTTCATCGATTTTGCAGTACATCTCGACGTAGGCGTTTTCTGTGTCGGCATACCAATCCTCTTTGAAGTATAGCTGCTCTTTCTCGTCCTTCTTCGTCTTGATTGATGTAATCTGTCGATGATTGTTCTTGAATTCCGTCCAGTCATCGTCGAGCATCTTGAGCCTTTTTTGAAAATACTGCGCTGTCTTCCTAGATGGGCCATCCTTGAGGTAGTTTCTGAAAGACCTTTCGAGTCTCTCTCGTACTTCGCTCTGTTGAATTATTAAAGCATCCATGCTTGTATTGCGGCTTGAGTTATCTTATTGAATCACTATCCGGCTCGAAGGACCAATGTTCAGAATTAGCAGTTTAATTTCTGACTCAATAAAAAGGTGCCGGAAGGGTGCGATTCAATAAAAAGATAACTTTTTCCAATAACCAAATTACTATTTATTCGCAACTAATTATTTGATTTTCTTAAATATAAATTCAATAAAAATTCAACAAATTGCCAAAATAATTCAATTCAATCTTTAATTCGTTATTTATTACTTGAAATTTCGTATTTGTTTTGTAAATAAAAATTACCAAAATATTGCTTGCTCTGGTAACTTAAATGAATAACGCCACCTATCTGTCAGCGTGATGATTGATGTTTCGACTGATGTGTTCTGCAATTAGAACAGCCAGGAATAACCTTTGTGTTGCTGCACTCTGGTTTCGTTTCTTGGGAATCGCTTGGGATTTGCTTGCTGTTTGCTGCTTGCTGCCCTGGTTGCGGCTTGCTGGACTGCTTTGCCTTGTTTCATATTCGCAAATTCGTCCCTCTGTGGTTGGTTAGAGTAACTGCTGAAATCAATTTTGGTGATTAAGTTACTGCTGTATTAAAGACTTCAAAACTGTCTTTAATTCGGGCTTTACTGGGAAAAGACCTCAATTCTGTCTTTCCAGAATGCTAAGTTCGATACTTAGGCTTTGAAATTGCTTTATTGCTAAAACCTCAATACAGATTTTATCTTCTAGTTCAAGACTCTAGAAAGATTAAAAGCAATCTGATTTAACGCCGTCTGTGCGTCGGTATTTATTTCTCTTTGAATAATGGTTGAGGCTATTCTGTAGTAGGGGGCTTCGTTCTCGAAGTACATAATTTCGGGTTTATGTACTAGATCGACGTGCGATGTCCGATCAGCTGTTCTTGTTTATCTTACGGCTGTCAAATGGAGGCTTTTTACATGGTAAGTGTTTTCTTCTAATTTTAGTTTATTTACTAATTTTAGTTAATATTTTTAGGTTTTCTAGTGGGGATGGATGAGGAGGTGGAGCCCGCGACCATCATATTGGGGTTGTCAGGTGAGTACTTTTGTGGGACTTGTTTTGGATTTTTAATTAATACTTTTTTGTTTACAGACTGTGATTTGCCGACGGCATTTCGGCATCTTCGTGGATGGATTTTCTTGTTGGAGTTTCATCGCCTTGGGCTTTGAAAAAAGGTATGAACTTTATATATTTCAATATTTGTATTTTACTAACTATTTTCTATTTCCAGGTATGAATTTCTTGTTGTTTTTTGTTGTGTAGTGACGTCCTTTAACTTGTGTGTTTTTGTTTGTATATTTTTATGTAGATCCATGTAGTTTGTTTATTTGTTTAATAAAATACAAGAAATAGAAGAATTTGTGTTTTTATTTATTAATTTACTTTTTTCTTGGTTTTTTTTTTTTTAGTTTTTGATTTTCAGTGTCGCCGGAACAGGATTTTAGATAATTCTTTTATTTTTTGGCATAACATAACATAAAATGATAAAATTTTACCGACAGAATAGGCCCCATTATTCAATAATTGTGTCACAATAAAATAATGCATCATCAAGATTATCGTCACTATTAGAATCGTTATTAATACTTATATCATTGTCAGATATTTCTTCATTTCCCAGGACATATGTAAAGAAAACTATGACTAGGAGAAGTTTCGAATTTTTACTTTTTTAGTCAATTTAAATGTTCCTTGAGCTATAATATCCTATAAGACCCCCAAAAGACGAGACAAAATCGCATTTGTTATTATTATTGGTCCAGCCACAAGCTTCTGGGGATAACGACGACGGACATTTTAAATTAGCATTACTCCAAAAATTTTCAATATATCGAACTCATAACAAATGTTGTCGTAACTTATCGTAGTTTTACACGGTGCACACAAGGACGACAAAAATAAAAAAAAATGATTGCATTTTAACTGACCAAAACTAACTGGGATACATTTTTAAATAACCACTCTATAATACTACAAATGAAAAATGGCGAGATAGTAACAGAATTGGCTAGTAACACGCGCTAAACTTTCCCCCTCTGACCCACAGTCAACGCGAGAATCAATCGCGCTCGAAATATCAACAGCTTATTACGGTTGTTTTGTGTTATTTTTATTAAGAGTCGTGGCATTTCAGCATGGAGGAAGAAGCAACAGATATGTACATATGTACAAGAATTTGTTAATAAATTAAAATTCTTATGTAGTTTATAAGATGTTTTTCTAAGTATTAAATAAATTGACTCCCACAAACTGTAATTTCAAGCTATTTAAAAAAAGTTCCGCATAGTTCCATTTCATATCAAATTCTTTTAGACGCAATAAACATTATTGGTTTAAAAAAATCTATAAAGCAGTCCCCCCATATTTCCCCCTTTGTTACACAGACCTTCACCTACCAAGTTGACATTTTTGTTAAGAAAACTCCAAAAGTTGGACTTTGACAACTCATAACTTTATACTTGCGAAGATAGAACCATCAATTTTAACATCATAGATAAGTGGAGGAATTTTGCGTTCATTGACTTACTAATGAAAACAGGTTAGTTTTAGATAATTATTCGATTAAAATTCTATTAATAGGCGTTTCTATATGAAAGACGTACTTTTATCTACTCCTCTGTGAGACCAGGTGTAGTTCCAAGTAAAAACGAGTAAAAAATAGTAAAAAAGGAGGCCAACTCCTATCGTGACCAGTAATAGGAAAAAACCTAAAAAAGGACACGACAAATTTAATGAGGTTGTGCTAGGAATGCTTAGAGTACCAAATTTTGAAGACCATTAAAACAACTACGAAAATACTGATGAAGACCTTTAGATTTGAAAGCGAATGTAAACTAGTTGGGATGTGGGGTTGACTCCTTCGGTCTACACGATTAACTTCCCAGTTTGATGAACGAAGATGGACTTCTTACAAAATAGTTATTCGTTTAGCACTAGTGGAAAATTGGCTAGTATCAGAGCTGATGACAAGCTGTATCAGAACTGATGAGAACTATCGAACTAGTTCAAATAACTATAATGCCCGGTTTCACAGTGTCGGTTTAAGCTTTCGCTCAGCTGAACCTGAACAGTTAGTTTAAGCTTTAGCTCAATTCGAAATCGTTTCACAGTTTGTTTTTGTGCTCAATTCAGCTAAACTTAGTTCATTGAATTTTGTAGGCCACTGTGGTCGAGTCAGTTGTCATATTTTGTGAAATTTTTGCTCTTGGTAAATGAATTATGTGATTTTTAACTGTTTATGTTTATATGTATGTAAGAATTTGTGAAAAAATAAGGCTCTCTTGCATTTGTCTACCAAAGTAAATAATAGACAGGTGCCTCTACAGTTTTCTCATATCGTTATGTCCCCCTTTTTTGGTATTTTGACTGAAATACCTTCCGTCCACCCCCGGAAAGGTATAAGTTTTCCGTATTAATTATTGGGTTGGATGTGTCGCATCTGCTATAAGACTATGAGGTACATTTTCAGCAGGGCGGTAAAGCAAATATGTCGCGATCTTTGGAGTAGCATACTGCAGCCTTTTATCCGCACTCTGCACGGCATGCTTTTTAGTAGAATGTTTTCTTCTTTTTACAATTGGTATGAAATCCCCTTACACGAATAATACACGAATAACTATGTAATAATATTCTTCATCAGTAGCATCAATAATATCATCTAAATCACCATCCATTGTCCTTAATTAATCGCAACTCCAAAAATTAATTAATTTAAACAAGCCGGAATAGAATCAAACAACCAAAGCAATCACTTCTCACACAAAATTGACATTTCTCAACGATAAGCCTCACAGCTTAAAGTTAAGCGCTCAAATTTGGCAGCTTAAGCTAACGCGATATTTGAACTCAGTTTAAGAGAAAAACCTCCACTGTGGAACACCAAAAACATTTAAGTGTAAGCTTAACTCAATTTCGAGGTTTAAGCTTTCACTGTGGAATCGGGCATAATAGTAGTAAATCCACAAGATTTTTCTAGAGAATTTGATTTTCCTGAACGTTAGCAAACAAACATTTCCTCCGTATTTCGATCGCTGCACTAAAGCGGGTGTTGAAATTCGTATTGAGCGTGCTGAAGCGCGGTTGACAAACTGAGAAGCGAATGACTTCATTTGGAAATTCCAAAGCTTTCCGGAGATACAGGGTGAAATTAGCAAAACTGTAACTGTTAAGTACATGTGAGACTTGACCAAAAAGAAAAAATTTTGTGGTAACTACTGGGAATCCCGGGATGAACCACAATTTCCTGAAACTGTATCACGCGTAGAAAATAATTCACCAAAGTGCTAGTCTAAGGTTTGAAAAATTCGCGCTGTTTGCAAAGGGTGACGAAATTTTTGCACGATTTTGAAAGGTTGTCGGATTTTGACAAGTGATGTTTTGTTCGAAAGCTATCTCTGTGCAGAACCCAAAAAAGATCACTTCGTTTAGAACGGGTCTCATTCCATCGAGATTATTAGATATTAGGAAAACTTGTCAATTTAAGGTCTTTCTGACCATTAGCCTAAGTTTTCTATTTAAACAAAAAAGGCCCCAGCTAATATTATGAAATTTTTTTCAGAGCATTTCTTCGTTAATATTCTTTTTTCGGCACCTCAATGAAGTCGATATAGTTTTTAGTTCACGCGGTATCGTGCAGGTACAAAAATCATATACGTCGTTTAAACAAAAAAAAACGGTTCGACCGAATTTTATGAAAATCTTTTCAGATCATATTCTGGTTAATACTCTTCGAACGCCACCTGAACTAAGTCGATATCTTTTATAGTTCGCGCGATATCGTGCAGGTACAAAAATCAGTTACAAAAATATTTTCCCAAAAGTCCATAAAGCCAACTGACCGGCTACTCGAGTTATGGAAGGTCACAGGTCACGAAAATCATCATTTTTCCGAACCCATATCTCAAAAACCATTGGTTCTACGTAAATTTCGTGTAGTACATTTTTATGCAGATTTATCTCACGAACAATTTTTACTTTACTGATTCCTGGATAGCTTTGGAGAAAAAAATTGTTCTAGAGAAGGGGCTACACCCACTATCCACTAAGATACAGGGTTTTTACGAAGGAAAACAATGTATTTTTTTAATATTTACTTAAACTTGAATAACTCCTACATTAATTATTGCAGAAAAACGTAATTCGGTTCGTCTTTTAGCTAAATGTGTATTCTTTTATATGATACTAGCATAAAACCCGCGTGCCTTGCAACGCCTTTAAAAACTGTTTATTATGTGCAATGTTTTCCTTAACAAAAAAACCAACAAAAGAGTCAGCTGTTATTATCCCTAAAAAGGGTTTATTATAGTGCATTTTTTTAATAAATATGGTAAACAAATTGCTGCGAATATCACCTCTGCTCAACAAATCTGCAAGTTTTGAAGCAGAGATTGGCATGTATATGTATGTCATCAAGAAAAGTGACATTTTAAGGTTTGACGAACGTTCGTTAAGTTTGTTCGCCTATTTACGTGGATGTAAGAAATTATGAAGCAATCACAAATGAATATTAAATAAAGTGAATTTCGAGTCATTCATTTCTACATGATTATAGGGATGCACTGTCAAAATTTCAGCCCTTCAGCTTCGGAGGTTTGGGTTAACCCCATTTCATCCCCTTTGGGGGTGCATTTCGAGTAATCGCCTCTTAGTGGATGTCCACGTCATTATAGGGATGCACTGTCCAAATTTCAACCCTGTAGCTCCAGTAGTTTGGTAACCCCATTTCACCCCTTTAGGGGATGAATTTCGAAAAATCGCTTCTTAGTAAATGTCCACTTCATTATAAATATGCACTGTCAAAATTTCAGCCGTTTAGCTCCAGCGGTTTGGCTTAACCCCATTTAACCCCCTCAGGGGATGAATTTCGAAAAATCGTTTCTTAATGGATGTCCACGTCATTAAGGGGATGCACTGTTCAAAATTTCAGCCCTCTATAGCTCCAGCGGTTTGGGTAAACCCCATTTCACCCTCTTAGGGGATAAATTTCGAAAAATTGCCTTATAGTAGATGTCCACTCCATTATAGGGATGCACTGTTAAAATTCCAGCCCTATAACTTTAGCGGTTTGGATAAACCCCATTTCACCCCCTTAGGGGATGTATTTTGAAAATCGCTTCTTAGTGGATGTTCACGCCATTATAGGGATGCACTGTCAAAATTTCAGCCCTATAGCTCCGGCGGTGTGGGTAAACCCCATTTCACCTCCTTAGGGGATAAATTTCGAAAAATCGCCTTATAGTGGATGTCCACGCCATTATAGGAATGCACTGTTAAAATTTCAGCCCTATAACTTTAGCGGTTTGGATAAACCCCATTTCACCCCCTTAGGGGACGCATTTTGAAAAATCACTTCTTAGTGGATGTTCACGCCATTATAGGGATGCACTGTCCAAATTTCAGCCCTATAGCTCAAGCGGTGTGGGTAAACCCCATTTCACCCCCTTAGGGGATGAATTTCGAAAAATCGTTTCTTAGTGGATGTCCACGCCGTTATAGGGATGCACTGTCAAAATTTCAGCCCTATAGCTTTAGCGGTTTGTAAAAACCCCATTTCACACCCTTAGGGGATGAATTTCGAAAAATCGCTTTTTAGTGGATGTCCACGTCATTATAGGGATGCACTGTTAAAATTTCAACCCTATAGCTCCAGCGGTTTGAATAAACCCTATTTCACCCGCTTAAGGGATGAATTTCGCAAAATCACTTTATAGTGGATGTCCACTCCATTATAGGGATGCACTGTCCAAATTTCAGCCCTATAGCTTTAGCGGTTTGTAAAAACCCCATTTCACACCCTTAGGGGATGAATTTTGAAAAATCGCTCTTTAGTGGATGTCCACGTCATTATAGCGATGCACTGTTAAATTTCAACCCTATAGCTCCAGCGGTTTGGGTAAACCCTATTTCACCCGCTTAAGGGATGTATTTCGAAAAATCTCTTTATAGTGGATGTCCACTGCATTATAGGGATACACTGTCCAAATTTCAGCCCTATAGCTTTAGCGGTTTGTAAAAACCCCATTTCACACCTTAAGGGGATGAATTTCGAAAAATCGCTCTTTAGTGGATGTCCACGTCATTATAGGGATGCACTGTTAAAATTTCAACCCTATAGCTCCAGCGGTTTGGATAAACCCTATTTCACCCGCTTAAGGGATGAATTTCGAAAAATCGCTTTATAGTGGATGTCCACTCCATTATAGGGATGCACTGTCCAAATTTCAGCCCTATAGCTTTAGCGGTTTGTAAAAACCCCATTTCACACCTTAAGGGGATGAATTTCGAAAAATCGCTCTTTAGTGGATGTCCACGTCATTATAGGGATGCACTGTTAAAATTTCAACCCTATAAGCTCCAGCGGTTTGGATAAACCCTATTTCACCCGCTTAAGGGATGAATTTCGAAAAATCGCTTTATAGTGGATGTCCACTCCATTATAGGGATGCACTGTCCGAATTTCAGCCCTATAGCTTTAGCGGTTTGTAAAAACCCTACTTCACACCCTTAGGGAATGAATTTCGAAAAATCGCTCTTTAGTGGATTACTGGATGTAAACGTCATTATAGGGATGCACTGTCAAAATTTCAGCCCTATAGCTTTAGCGGTTTGTAAAAACCCCATTTCACACCCTTACGGGATGAATTTCGAAAAATCGCTCTTTAGTGGATGTCCACGTCATTATAGGGATCCACTGTTAAAATTTCAACCCTATAGCTCCAGCGGTTTGGATAAACCCACCCCCTTAAGGGATGAATTTCGAAAAATCGCTTTATAGTGAATGTCCACGCCATTATAGGGATGCACTGTCAAAATTTCAGCCCTATAGCTTTAGCGGTTTGTAAAAACCCCATTTCACACCCTTAGGGGATGAATTTCAAAAAATCGCTCTTTAGTGGATGTCCACGTCATTATAGGGATCCACTGTTAAAATTTCAACCCTATAGCTCCAGCGGTTACAATAAACCCCATTTCACCCCCTTAAGGGATGAATTTCGAAAAATCGCTTTATAGTGGATGTCCACGCCATTATAGGGATGCACTGTCAAAATTTCAGCCCTATAGCTCCAGCGGTTTGGGTAAACCCCATTTCACCCCCTTAGGGGATGAATTTCGAAAATCGCTTCTTAGCGGATGTCCACGCCATTATAGGGATGCACTGCTAAAATTTCAGCCCTATAGCTCCAACGGTTTGGATAAACCCCATTTCACCCCCTTAGGGGATGAATTTCGAAAAATCGCTTTTTAGTGGATGTCCACGCCATTATAGGGATGCACTGTCAAAATTTCAGCCCTTTAGCTCCAGCGGTTTAGGTTGTGCGTTGTCTGTCAGTCAGTTACTTTTTATACAATAGAAAAAAAAGTAAAGATAAAAAATCCCCTTT